>KN495447.1:790-11494 GCA_000787155.1 Scartelaos histophorus
GTTTGTATATAGTGTATGAGGGAGCAGGTGCTGTGACGTCTCTGCTCCTTATGAACAATATTTCCTTGTGCTCATTTCACACATACTGCCTGCTACATTTAAAGTCAGAAACGCTCTGCTCAGTAACCTTGAATGATGAATGCTCCACTGTTTTATGATACAAACTGCAGGAGCTCTGGAATATTCACAGAATAATGTATCAGCTAAAAAGATAACATTTATAATTAGACTATACAAAGGCTTTGTTACACGCCCAGACCCTCAGACTCCCTCAGAAACCTCAAATAGTCTCTTACAGACTCTGATATTTTTTGCCTATATGTCACCCTGATGCTGTGAATTCTACAGTAACATTATTAAAGGTACTGTAAGGACGATCCCTGTGCCTTAGTGCATGTTTTTTTGTTTTTTGGCGGGGTTTTTTGTGGTTTTTTTTGCAAAGATATAACAGAAATCAACTTCCTCCTCATCAAATACTGTGAGGGAGACTCCGGTTTTAGCTGTTATGCTTATACAATCTATAGTTTTTTAATATTTAGTCATGTCCAAAGATTTTTTATTCATGATTTAAACATTGTAAGCCTAAAAATCGCAGTCTATACAGAATTTCAAAAACAAATCAGCAAACATGTAGCATTCAGGGTTCCCACTCTTATTCACTGACAAAATTTCAAAACTTTTCCATGATCTTAAGTGAATTTTCCATGTCTTAACGGAACCCTACATTTATTTAGTTTCACTTTTAAAGCTAAATATGAAATGTGAATCCTTTTCACTCATCTTTTGGTATTAGTTTGTTTAGTTGTCGTCTCTTTTTAACAAAGACCTTATTGTGTATTGTCCTGCAGTGTTTCCCACAGTACATTTGTTAGTCCAGGTGGGTTGGGGGGGTTCACCAGGATCAGAGATGTGTGAAAATAATCTGAAAAAATCATAACGGCCTAATGAGAACTTAAGAGAACGGTGTAGTTGAGTGAAAGAGACACTAAAATTGCGTGTCTTTTCCAAAACTTTCATTGAATTTACAAATTTCCATGATATTTCCAGGATTTTCATGACTGTGGGAACCATGTGAGATGTTTCAGAGTATGGTATAAAACCTTTCTATCTTCGTAGAGACCAAACACACCAAGTTACAGGTCAGATCTGTGGAGAGACGAAGCTCACTCAGTCAGAATTCCTTTTTTCTAGGTATTTTTCAGCTATAAAACCACCTGCATTTGAATAAATCTAAGGTAGAGCTGTTTAATGTTACACTATGGAACATTCCAGGCAGAACAATGACGTATCCATAGAAACAAGCAGGTGGCGGACCCCCACTCATAAAGTTCCACAGTCTATCTTTAAGCAAACTCATCCAGACATAGAAGCAGCACACACTTCATTCAGAAAGGACCCGAACAACCTGGGAATTTTATCCACAACTTTTTTACTGTGAGTTCAAATTGCCAACTGCTTTACTAAATGTTTTATGACACACTAAAAGCCCACCATTTTTCTTTTCCTCTCTATTCATTTTTACCCTCTTCTTGACTGTGCAAAGTGGTCATGCAAATTCAGAGCTGCACGGTTCTAAATGCCAAAGCGAAACTGCCTTTTTTCACCGAGCTCTGACATGTTGACAAGTAATTAAGGGCCAGCAGATGCGCAGTTGTGAGCCAGATAAATAAATGCAGGCAGCCGGCAGCGGATTCAGAATTATTTAGAAAAATGCGTAAAAAAGAAATGTCTTCACAGAGCCAAGTTTGAAACAGGTAAAGAGCGTGCACGGGCAGACCAATCAGCTGCATTGTATAGCCTGAAGAAATGAGTGCATTAAAGACGGGCTATTTTACCAACACATAACATTTACATGACCATGTTAGAGTTTATTGGTGCTGGAAATAATATACTGGCTTAAAGGAACTCATTAAAGGTCCTATATTTATGCAAATGTGACTCTTGTATGTAAGCCATGTTCTAATGCTGTTACCTGTTACCTGTGTTTTGATTCATTCACACATCTTTGACTATTCCTTTTATTATTAGTCTGTCTACATCTCCAAAGCTCTGTTTCACCTTGTGATGTCATGGAGCAAGGATTTTTAAGCTAACGGCTCCTTTCACATTTTGTTTTGTACAGATTGTGATCGCTGTTGAGCTCTATATCAACACAGAAAACACTATAAATAAAGAAATGTCATTATTGGAATTCAGGCCAATTGTAATGTAATGTGCCTCCTTCAGAGCACTATCAAGTTAACCTCTTGTATATACACTATATTACCAAAAGTACTCACTCACCTGCCTTTCCTCATACTATGAAGTGAAGTGCCATCCCATTCCTCACCCATAGAGGTCAGTATGATGTGGGTCCACCTTTTGCAGCTATTACAGCTTCAACTCTTCTGGGAAGACTGTCCACAAGGTTGAGGAGAGTGTTTATAGGAATTTTTGACCATTCTTTTATATTTATACACCTGTGGCCAGGCCAAGTGATTAGGACACCTGATTCTGATCATTTGAATGGGTGAGCCAATACTTTTGGTAATATAGTGTAGATGTATTTTTTAATTTTTTTGAAGGGTTTCTTTGACTTTTTGCATTATAAAATCTCAATTAAATTGAGATGATTAATTTAACTTTAGCAAAAAATAAATAAACATTCGTGTATGTTGCAATTTTGCGATGACTAGAAACAAGTGCTTGTGAAAGGTTCCTGCATAAGGTTCGAATGCACTAACCGGCACTGAAGGAATGCAACTGTTATTTCGACTTATGTCTTAATCCAAATGATTATTTGTTGCAGTTGGTGTTTAGGCACTACCTAAATGCTTAGCTACTTCCATTCTCTGTTTAGTACAGATTGCAATCACTGTTGAGCTCCATACCAACACAATATATAAAAGAAATTTAACATTTAAAGTCATGTTAATAAAGGTTTAATAAAAAAAAAAAAAAAAAAGTGACTTTATTTTATTTCAAAATTGCGTCCCGTCTCGCGGCCCCTGTCTTGTGTGTCGCCTTGTGAAGATTCTGTGTCATCCCACCCCCTGCTGTTGAAGTCATCACACTTTTCCTGATCCATCCAGAGCGTCGCCCCAGTAAACAGACGTGCCCATCGGGAGCCATGCTCTTTCAATGACAATATTTCCTGCATTGTTTATGTATTCAGATGTGTGTACTCAGATTACCATAGCCCTCCATCATATCTCCATACTGCATTCATTTCCTTGTGCTTAGCGTCAGCACTTTTTACAGCTCTTGAAAGTGCAACATCAGCCCGGCTCTGGAGGTTAGGGCATGAGGAGACTGCCCCACCCCAGCCTGACTGATGCACAGTCACCTGCTACTTTTACTCAACTAAACTTTTGTATTGTATTTGAAAGTGCATATGATTATTACATTATTATCATGATAACAATTTGACTTAATTTGGTGGGATAATACCTGTTGAAAACATAAATGATTTTCCAACAATCAAGAAGCAATTTGTAAAGAAAAGTGGAAAAATATGTTAATAAATTACAGTAAGTAGAGAGTTCTATTTTAGAGAGTTCCACACCAACACTCTATCCCAAAAGTTAGTAACAAATTACAGGCTAGAAACAGAATTTCAACAAAATAAATATGTTTTGTTATATATTTATTTGGCAAATATTAATATCTGGGCACATTTAATGAGTTCTGGCCTGGTGTACCATGTGTAAAATGTGTAGTCCAGTCTGTCAGAGGCTCTAATTAAATGATCACATATTTCATTTTTTCCTCTATCCGAATTTTTGTAATTTGAAAATACATCATCTGCTTGTTTCATTTTTTGTGAGATTCCTGCAACACAAATAGAATAATTGGTTGACTGAATATTATAACTGATGTTTGCAGGGGTGGCACTCAGTTACAGTTAATGAAACTGAACTTCTCTGATTGGTTTTCAGCAGTGGTGGAACGTGATCAAGTAACAGTGATAAAGTTTACATTTTAGGTATCTGAACTTGACTTTAGATTTTAATGTATTTTAAATATCTGAATATATTTTTACTTCACAGTTTCAGAATTTGAACCCTTCAGAGTCTCAGAGTCCGTCATTTCGCTCTCAACAGGAAACAGCTCACACCTGATTAGCCTGTGGTCCGTGGGGTTTCATGCTGCCGTTCTGGTGATTAGGCGTCAATGTCAGAGTGGCTTTTGGAATGTCCATTTTTTATCAAACGTGTCTGCACTCTGACATTTTTTTTCCTTGGTCAGAGTGGCAGCTCTAGGTTTTTTTTCCCAACATTTCAACAAACAAGGTCATTAATAAAAATGCGTGGGCCTTCTAGAATGAGCTTCTACATGTCTATAGCTCACATAAGGACATGAGGAAGTTCACAGCACAGTGCAACATTCTTGTCGGAGAGCTGTGATGTTATGAGTTATCTTCATGAAATATTAAACAAAACTACTGCACAGTTACCCAGCATAAACCCTCTTCTCTTACCAGAGCACCGCCTGTAAATCTATGTAGCACGTTCAGTTTAGAAAAACAATCGTATTCTACAAAAAGAAGGCAAAAAACAAAGAGTAGGTAGTCAGAATGGAAGCACGTCAGAATGAAGGAATGTCGGGGTGGGGGTCTGCTGGAGTGGCGGTGTGTTAGGATAAGGGTTGTGCCCCAGTCCTCAGCCATATCCCGCAGCATTGTTTGCAATCTGAGAGATAAAAACTCATTAGATTCTCCTGGTGTCTGTCTTTTGGTTGCACATTTAAAAATCATTTGACTGAAAAGGTCGCCACACCCTGCAGGATTTAAGAAGATCATATTTATTTCTTGGACCACTACTTTATAAGCTCATAGGCTACTTCGACTTAACTTAAATATGCTCCTCACTTCATGCTTTAGTAAATTAACAGCCCACCATCGTGACTGATAGTGAGAACTTGGTTTATTAAGTCTGTATTTTGTCCACTCGAGCACCTCTGGATGGAGCGGAACTGGCCAAGCTGAAAATGGTGAGTCAGGTATTTGACTGAGCGGATTAAACTGCGGTTTAAAATAGTCGGGTTCTTTCAGTAATCCAGACCATGCTGGAGCCCACTCCTGACACATGTAAACACAACACACACATACAGACTGCACGGAAAGACATGGCTCAGTTTGACATTGTGGCATTTGTCAAAGTCAAAGAGCTATATTGGTTTGACACATTCTATAATGAATTATTTCAAACCAAAGACACTTCTTGTTCCAAGTTTTGTTAAGATAATTTAACATGTGCTTTTATTATCTCCAAATGGTGAAATGAGTCCTGGGCATCAAGGGCAGAATGACAGAATGACATCCAAGCACAGTGCTTAATACATACATGAGCAAATCTACATCTCCACAGAAGAAAAAAATACTTTAATTACCTCGGGGTGTATCATTTTATTTCAAATCTATTTCTGAAACCTTACATAGAGCTAAGTTATAAAAACATTTTTCCAAATCTTGTAATTTAAATGTGCTTTTTGAACTTAAAACAACCACACTATGGATATTAGCACATAGTTGGTTACCCTCCATGATATCTTTGAACTCTCAGTTCAATGTGAAAACAAATGTTAAATGTTAAATAAAAAAGGAAATGTGTTGATTTCAGCATTTCAGTGAGCAGGCTCACTCCCAGCAGCAGCTCTGGATGCACTGCTGCTCAGGACAGGGGCCGTTACTCCTGCTCCGGCCTCACCCTGTCAGATTTGGGTCGACCCGGGGGACACCAGGCCACGGTGAAGTCAGAGACGTCAGGGTAGAGTGTACACAGGGACCGCTGAGAAACTAAGTGTTTCTTCAGGCCAGTGTGTGGTGTGGCACAGGTCTGACAGTGACTGGCCCAAAAGTGCCCTGGCCCACAGCGAACAGTCCCCTTGCTCCAGATGGCCAGTCCAGTCCTGTTTGTTTTCACGCAGGCGGAACATCAGTTTGTTTGATTAGCGAGTCTCGTGAAGCTGCCAGTGACCGCTGCAGTGTATCGCTCCTGTGTGTGGGATTGGAACCTGATGTGATGAGCGATGCAAGTCGGTGTTCTCGTCACCTTTTGCAGCTGATCCATTTCAGAAGCCGTTGTAGAAGGTGATTAGTCCCACTTTAAATGAAATAACATCTGGCTGCATCACGAGCGCACTAGGCCAATATATTGGTTTACTCCATCTGATTTTAATGAACTGCCAAAACTACATAACCCTGTACTCCAAATGTGTGTGTACCATTATGAGAAGTCCATTATGTTTATCATCATGAGCCACTGACCAAATAGAGGGATAATAAAGGAAATAACTTATTTGTGTTGCTATAAGGCTCACACCAAACTGTTGATTAAAACCGCCCCACACATATATTGTACATTTCTAATTTTCCTCTCTCCGTTATACCCCGTTCACAGACCATAATTACAAATTAAATTATTATTTTCATTACCCTCAGGCATTTCTAGTGACTGTGCTGCTGTTTTCTGAATCGGAACCAACTACATTAGGTCTAAACTTGGTCAAATTTCCATGACTGTACAATAGGGCTGGATTAAAGTTTGTTTTCTAATGCAGTGTTCAGACTGTGGTGTCAGGAGCATTGGGTTTATGTGGAAATCTATGGAGGATGTGCATCAAGGCTGCTCCAGTGTTTCTGTGGTGTGTTTTAAGCGTTCATGCGTCTTGAGCAGAGCACAGTGCACTTAATAATTAAGGCTTACCCTCCACGCTCTGCAGTTTTCCCCCTACACAAGCGTAAAAACTACTTTTGGACACTTTTTTTTTCGTCAGCATTAAAAGTGAATGGGAAGGACACACTCTCCACACAGGACGCGTTCAAAAACAGAGAAAGTCTAAAGCCACGTGGAGCTGCTTAGCCATTGGGCAGATTTTGCTCAGAGAAAATGCATCACTCTCTGGATGGAACCGGACAACGTTGTTTAATGTCTGACTGCTGATCGCTTGGAGCATGAAAAGCCACCGAAATTGAGACAAAGACACAGAACCTGGAGGTCAAACATCTCAAAGTCCATGAAGTGATAAATTGTCGATTTCAGATATTTGTTTTTTACTTCCGAGTCCATGTTTGTACATCTCTACTGGGTCATTTGTACTGTGCATATTTTGGATATTGGACTAATATTGGCTCGGGCTAATATTTTTTTATAACTTTTATTTTTCTAGAACTTTTCTGCATTCTTAGTTAGCCTTGTTATGTAGTTTTTTTGCTGTTCCCAGAGACTTGCTTTGGAAGAAATTTTGGTGTCGTTTTGGGAAAATATTAAACTTGAAAATGTATGGATACCAACTACAGTTATATTTTAGCATTAACGATATTTTTTTGATAAAAAGATCTTGCATATACTGGTGGAAAGTTACGCAATGTGCTTTTAAAATAGAGTGTAAATCTGCCGACGTCCTTTTTCGAGTATTAAGTATAAGTTCTGACACGAGGTTCAATAATTTTGTCCATCTTTTGTTTGCCATGGAAGTTGGTCATCTTAATTAAAAAAAAACAAAATTCAACTAATAGTAAATGGCAAAGCATAAAAATAACCAGGAAATGCAATTAGAATCAATATAAAATGTATTATTAACTATTTGATTTACAATCTTACCACTAGTTAATATTAACCCTAATAAAAAATATCAGTATAGTTATTGTTTATACAAATATAACCTTTAAACCCCTACACCAAGACAAACCAGGAGTAAAATTGAAGTACACCACAACTACAAATGTACTCAACCTGATGTAAACTAGAACTACACCTGGACTACACTAGTACTAAACTCGAACTATACCAGGTCTTACAAAACATCTAAACCAGCACAGCAAAAGACTCAAAAGACAAAGCACCACAGGAAGCTCCGACAGACTTCCCATATCACCACATTATTTCTCTCCCGCTCTGAGCACATTGGCAGCTATACTTTTATGTTATTATTTTTTGTCCCAGATGTTCTTTGGTGAGTTTGATGCTGTTGTGATGATCAGTAAGTCGGCAGGTAGCACCGTGGGTTGAGTTTTCCGTCAGAGGCACATTTAAACTTCACTTTTGCCTTCTATTGTCCTGCTTTGTCCTAATCTAAACCTGAACTAAAACTAAAATAACAATACAACAAGACGAAATGAGTTCTACGCCAGGACTAAACTAGGACTAAAACAGGTCTAAACTAAAATTAAACAAGGTCTAGATTAGCAATACATCATGACATAACTAGAACCAGAAATAAACCAGGACTAGACTAGAAGTAAACCAGAACTAAACCAGAACTAAGGATTAAAATGGTAATATTGGGGCTGAACCAGGAGAGAAGAACTAAAGTAGATCTAAACCAGGAGTAAACTAGAACTAAACCAGGACTAAACCAGCATAGCATTTTTTTTTTCTTGACTTATTTTCCTTATTACTGCATAACGTTTTAAATAAAATTATTATATTTTTTTTTCCCACAGTTGGCCACAGTTTTGCCATTGTGATGCTCATTAAGTCCTAAAAAAAGACTTGAACCAGAACTAAACTAGTACAACACAAGTCCTAACCAAGACTTAAATCTAGGTTCAGATTTGGTTTTAATTATTAAGGTCAAACCAGGACTAAATCAGTACTAAATTAAGGCTAAGCTAGACTTAGGTCTAAACCAGCACTACACAAGGATTAAACTACTAATACTGGGTCTAAACTAGAACTAAACCAGGACTAAATTAGGATTCCAAAAGACTTTCTTGACTTATAACTTCTAAACCAGAACTTAATTACAACTTAACTAGATCTGAACTAGGATTTAACTAGTACTATACCAGGACTAAACTAGTACTAAACTGGGATGAAACTAGAATTAAATGGTGACTAAACTAGACCTAAACAAGGACTAAAACAGACCTTAACCAGGACTAAACTAGACCTAAACTGGGACTAAACTAGAATTAAACCAGGACTAAACTAGAATTAAAACCAGAACTCAACTAGAAATGAATTACAGCTAAACCAGACCTGAACGAGGACTAAACCAACATGGCAAGAGTTATTCCCCATATTACTGCACAAAGTTGTATATTATTATGCTTTTTTTTTCTTTTCACGGCCGGCTCTTTGTTGTTGTGATGCTCATTAAGTCGGCAGGTAGCACCACGGGTCGGGCTTTCTGAGTCAGAGTCAGACTAAAACTTCACTTTTGGCTTTTGTTGCCCTGTTTTTGGAGACGCGCCAGTGCCTGCAGCAAATGAGGCTGGACTTAAAAGAATCGCGTGGTAGTATAGTGTATATGGTACAGAAAATAACAAGGAGCTGTATGTATGTTGGACTAAGTTTGCAGTAGAAAAGGACTGGGGGGTTTTAAATGAGTGAGTTCATGTTCGTCTGTGGCACTACTGGAAGCCAGATCAGTCCAGTTGTGTCGTTGTGATAGAGGTTAATACAAAATGGAAATTAAAATGAACAAATGTAACCTTTTGTTATTGGGGAAATTGCACATAAATCCGCTGCATCCATTTGATTTTTGTTTTAGGATTAAAAACATCAAACTTTATACCAAAAAAAGTTCAAACATGGAAATAGATTTGTAACTTGATTTTCATTTTTCAAATCCAAATCAGAAAACAGAATATGGCGAGATCCATTTTTGGCCAGCGCACTGATCACATAAAACTCCAGAACTCATATTACGACGTGATAAATCTTATTTTCTATTACCGGTTTTATTTTGTAGGTGACTCAGAAGTTATTGCGGGAAAGTCACCACTATGAGGCAGAAGTGAGCACTGGACAAGGAACGTCAGACCCCACATTTACATGAGAGCTTTAAATCTAATTAAAAATATTACATTTGGAATAAAAATTAATTCCGCTTTAAAAATACCATGTAAACACTTAGCCCCTAATGATAATTCAGAATTAAACTTTGTTCTGATTTAAGTGGGTGGTTTATTCCGATTTTAAAGCCAATTTTATTTATTTTACGATCATGTAAATGTTTATTTTAATTAAAAAATTATTCCTTCTGATGCTATGACGCTCTGCAAAAAGGTGCTCGTAGCAAAATTTGATCTTGAACCCAAACATTTTTTCTAATAAGTGGCTGCAAGAATTACAAATAATGAAAAGAGAAAACAGCAAAAGTGAAAAGAAAAAGCCAGTAGCAGCTGATTGTGTTTTCTTCTGTAAATACATTCGTGTCATTGTCCAATCAGAACCTTTCCCGAGCCCCAGATGTGTAATGAAATTAAATAAAGCTGATTTAATGTGTTTTCCATATAAAACTTAATTCGGGATTATTATTTCCATGTAAACTTGAAGGAGACTAATTTGAATCTGATCTATTTAATCATCATTTAAACATCATGTAAACGTTGCTATTGATAGTTTGCTGCTTGACTTTAAGTATTTTCTCACAATTGACGGCACAAAGTGAATTTACAGGATTTATTATTAAAAGGAGAATGAATGACTGAACTTGTGAAGATGTTGCAAATTTGTGACTTCTTTATTTTAATTTTTCTAAACCAGGAACTAGAGCTAAAGTCGATCCAAGCATAGCAAAAGTCTTTCTTAACTTTTTTGAATATTATTATTGAATATTATTATTTTTTTTTTTTGTTACTTTTTGATTTTTGATTTTTTTTTTTAAGTTTTTTTCAGTGCTGTTCTGAGTGCAGTTTCCAATGGGCCCAACTACCCGCTCGAAGTTGGAGGTTGAAGTTGCAAAAGTTAGTAAGTGCTATTTTCACTTGTGCAT
>KN495449.1:756-11226 GCA_000787155.1 Scartelaos histophorus
TGATCTAATTTCATAACAAACAGGAAACGGTGCCGATCTGATTGGTCTGAATTAGCCTCATCCAAACCTCAAACCCCGCCCACAGATGAGAACCATTAGGAAACAGCCTCTGTCCTCCTCACTCACTCTGGATCGATTGCTTCTGCCTTGACAACTTGGATTTGACGAATTTACACTCTGAATTTTGGTTATTGAATTTGAGAGCTTGAAAATATCTGTGCTCAATATTTAAAAGGGGTGAAATTTATTCTCAATTAGTCTTTTTTCAGAGCTAAAAAATTAAAAGTAAGAAATTAAGCAGTATTTAAAATTGTAAATCCGAAAAAACTAATTATCTTCCATAAACTTTGGACCACTGCAAACTGTTTATAATGAACTTGCTGTGTTTTTCATGTTTATTTTTTTCTAAAACTCACACAGTTATATTTGTATTGAACTGAATTGGATTTTTTATTTAGTTATTTTGACACTCATAGTAGCAATTAATGTAAAGTTTATAGTGTTTTTATACATTTCAAACTCAATTTCAATACTAAGGAACAGATCTGATATTCTCCACTGATTCTAATTCCACAATAAAAATTAAAAAAAACATTTTTTAGACAACAGAATGTGATTTTCCACATTAAATGGCAGAACTTTCTTTTCCATTTGAATGTGTCCTGATCCCTCAGTGGTCCAGGTCTAAACCAGGTCTAATCCAGGTCTAATCCAGGTCTAAACCAAATCTAATCCAGGAGTAAACCAGGTCTAATCCAGGTCTAATCCAGGTCTAAACCAAGTCTAATCCAGGAGTAAACCAGGTCTAATCCGGGTCTAATCCAGGTCTAATCCAGGTCTAAACCAGGTCTAAACCAGGTCTAAAACCAGGTCTAAAACCAGGTCTAAAACCAGGTCTAAAACCAGGTCTAAAACCAGGTCTAAAACCAGGTCTAAAACCAGGTCTAAAACCAGGTCTAAAACCAGGTCTAAAACCAGGTCTAAAACCAGGTCTAAAACCAGGTCTAAAACCAGGTCTAAAACCAGGTCTAAAACCAGGTCTAAAACCAGGTCTAAAACCAGGTCTAAAACCAGGTCTAAAACCAGGTCTAAAACCAGGTCTAAAACCAGGTCTAAAACCAGGTCTAAAACCAGGTCTAAAACCAGGTCTAAAACCAGGTCTAAAACCAGGTCTAAAACCAGGTCTAAAACCAGGTCTAAAACCAGGTCTAAAACCAGGTCTAAAACCAGGTCTAAACCAGATCCATGAGATTAGCGCCTGATTTTCTGTATTTCTGGTTGAATTATTTGTTGTGAAGTGTGTGAAGTGTGACCAGTGTCTTACCGAGGAACATGAGGATGAGGTAGAGACGCAGAGAATAAGAGAAACTCAGGGATCCTCCGAGGGAAACAGGCAGAGGGAGAGAAAACATCCGAGTCTCGTCGAACACCGGCAGAGACTGAACCACGGCCACAGCTGAGGACACCACACACAGGATTAACACACATTTCACCACTTTTAAGTCATTTTCTGATAGATTTAGTGTTTAGATCTTACATTTTGGCCAAGCTTTTTGCGCGCATGACAGATTTTGATGTAATTTGGTATTACAGCCATTATAAGAGTCAAGAATCAAGAGGCAGTTTGTGGAGAAAAGTTGAAAAACATGTTGACAATTACAATAAGCAGAGTTTTAAACATGACGTCAAACTGGGGAAAATTCGATTCAAAAATTTTGTACGATTTACCCCAAAAAATTATATTTTAAACATAATTTCAACAAAATAAAGGTCTTACATTTATATTTGTCAGATAATATTTTCCGTGTACATTAGAGGAGTTTTTAGTAACAGTTATGAATTCCCTAGTGTGATGTCAGTTTCCAACAAGGAATTCAAATTTTAAACAAAAAAAAATATATAAAATTTTGCCAAAATCTGGCAAACAAGCGTTAATGTTTTTGCAAAAAATCGAAAAGAAAACGATCTTCAAAAGGTGCACTGTGTAACTTTTTGCTGCTTGTTTCTATAGATACGTCATTGCTCTGCCTGGAATGTTCCACAGTGTGACTTTAAACAGATCCACTTTACTTTTATTCAAAAATACCTAAAAAACAGACATTCTGACTGAGAGCGGGGTCGCCTCTCCACAGATCTGACCTGTAACTTGGTCTGGTTTGGTCTCCTTGACGCTAGAAAGATTCGACAGACCCAGAAAAGTTACACAGTGCGTCTTTAGTTTGTGGTGTTGGCTCTTGTGGCCAGTGAAGTGTTCGGTGAAGCGGCTCTGACCTTCAGCGATGGCGCCCAGAGGATACAGAGGGATCCACAGGCTGTACCGGAGCCACGTGAGCAGCTTCCACTCTGTGCCCATGCAGCCCAGCATGTAGAACGGGTATCTACGGGAATAATACGGGAATAATACGGGAATAATACAGGAATAATACCGGAATAATATGGGAATAATACAGTAATAATACGGGAATAATACAGTAATAATACAGGAATAATACAGGAACAATATGGGAATAATACAGGAATAATGCGAGAATAATACAAGAATAATACAAGAATAATACAGGAATAATACACGAATAATATGGGAATAATACGAGAACAACATGGGAATAATACAGGAATAATATGATGGGCGGCACGGTGACTGAGTGGCAACACTCATGCCTCACAGCAAGAAGGTTACGGGTTCGATCCCCCCCTTTCTGTGTGGAGTTTGCATGTTTCCTCCCCGTGTCTGGATGGGTTTCCTCTGGGTACTCCGGTTTTCCCCATCAACCAAACACATGCAACACCCTATGAACAGTTTACAATCAGGAACACATGCACACCCTATGAACAGTTTACAATCAGGGACCGTAGGGGAGTCCCTCCCTCCTGTGGGTCACCACCTGCAGAGGTTCATAGGGTCTGGGTCTGGTGCACAGAGTAATGGGCAGCGTGCTGCCCCCGCGACCCAGCTGGATTAAGCGGGAGAAAATGGATGGAAGGATAATACGAGAATATGAGAATAATACAGAAATAATACGGGAATAATATGGGAACAAAACGGGAATAACACGGGTATCTATGGGAATAATACGGTATTTAATGCGGGAACAACGCAGGAACAACAGGACGGGTCAGAACTATGTGGGGACTTGACTTTATTTATGGCTCATATCTCTGTCTTTGTTCCATTACACAACAAAATCTAATGATTATATGATTTTTATTCATTATTACGCAAAATTGACTCTTGTGTGAGCTTTCTGTCATCTTCTAATCCTGTTCCCTCCTCAAAAACAGTCCTGCAGTTGAGTTTAGTTTGAGAGACACACGACAAGAGAATTTCAACGATTTTGGCTGCGATTTCTCCAAGTTCAAGGAGGCGCGACCGACTCTGTGTCTTCGTGTGCGATTGTAAAGCCGCTGCGCTCCTTGTGTGCCAGTTATTACTCACTTTTTGTGGAGTTGTACATTTAAACCTCAGGGTCTGTTCCACATTATCCATAGAAATCGACCCCCAGTCCACAAAACCGCTCTGTGAATCTAGTTTGAGTCGTTCTTTAAAAGTAAAAAGGCAAATAGTTCCTCCTATTAGTGACAGTGACTCTAATTCCTGTGGACTCTCACCCCTGTTGAGAAACGAATATTATCCCCCCCTCAGTTTCCCAAAATAACATTGTGCACACAGCCTCGTTAGCAATACTGTAGCTCTCACACATCAACATCTGCTTTTCTTACATTGGTCCAGTGTAAAGTGGCTGTAGTGTCTGTGCAGCTGTTACTGAACCTGCACTGATCTGTACATGAGCTGTGAGGTGTGAATAATCGACATTTGTGCATCTATTTTATTACTGCAGTGTGTACATGTTTATGTTATCAGCTGAGAGCGGCCGTTTATTGCCTGGAATATCATCTACAAATTAGGTTGAGCTATTTTTTTACACCACTAAATATCAGCTTTTATAGCGACTACAGACACCTCCAACCCCCATTTTATCCACATCTTATCAGCTGAAAAAAATCCTTATCGGTCGGGTCCTAGTCTTGAGTCTGTCGACACGTCCAAAGCTCAAAACCTCGTCTGCAGGTTTGTGCGTTAAACATGAAACAAAACACAACTCCAGGTCTGTTTGTGATGAGGAAACCACATTAGAACAGATGAGAAAACAGCGTAACATGGACCCTGCAAAAGTCGAGTAATGGGTTTTTAATCGTTTTTAACTAAAAACAAAACAGATTCTGAGCGTGAACGTGACCTCGGCCACTGTGTTTTTGTTGCGCGTTTATGACAGAACAGAAGTAAAACCTGAAGATCTCGATGCAGCTCCAGATGTAGAAGACGAAGAAGACGACAGCCTTGTTCTGCATCTCCTCCACACAGCCGAAGATCACGAAGAGGATCACGTTCCTCCCAGTCACCTGAGAACAAACATACAACTGATATTTACTGAAAGATTTACTGTTAGTGCAAGAGTCGGCTGGTCTCAGGTCAGAACAGCCCCAGACACCCAGGGGTCTGAGGGCGAACGCAAAACATGTGGAGTTTTTATTCAGTATAAAAAAGACATAAACAGTGTCATGAAACAGACAAGAAATGAATAAAAAAGAGCAGAAAGTGCAGTGTAGTGTCGACTGGTCTTGGTCTTGAGATGAGCCTCGAGACGTTTTTTAAAAAAAATTTTTATTTTGATCTCATCTTGGATTCTCCGGCGTTTGGACTCGGTCTTGTCTTGGATCATATTTCATACGGCCGCTGCTGTCGGCATTTAACTTCTCACCGCGACTTATGGTTTAAGTTTTGCCCAGTAAAAGTGCACAAATGCATCTGTGTTTGTCACGACGTGAGTTTGGTAAAAGAGGCTGGAAAATCCTTCTGCAAAACCAGTGAGAGAATTTAATCCCAGTTAAGAACCTGAAAAACAGGTTTCAAATCCAACCCACTTTCTTCAGTTTCTTTAGTTTTCAGTAAAGTGTCAGTGGGAGGTTAAAGGAGGGGGTGAAGTGCAGTACAGTTTGTTTGGTTTATTTTATGCCTAAATGAATATTAATCAAATCAAATGGAGATAGATTTATTTTTAACACTGATATATATGCACCAAAATAACTGTAAAATACAAATAAATGTAGAAAATGACAAATGTGGTCTCGATTTGGTCCCGATGGGCTGTGGTCTCGGTCTTGTCCCGGTCTTTGTTAGGACCTGGGTGGATCAAACATATTTAAGAAAACACAGGAGGCCAAAAGGTTGCAAAAGTTCAAGTCAATTTAAAGTTACTTTTAAAACCTCCCCTGTGCCCAAAAGCAAAGTAACCACAGAAATGTGGACCTGGTGAGAGGGCAAACAGAACAAAAGGATGTGGCACCGGGTCAAGCCCGTACAGAACCGCACAGGTCGACGCCGACATCACTGACCTAAAGAAAAATGACCTCAAACTAACCGAAAACAGGACAGTCCGACCAGGTCAAACACAGAAGGCCAAGAGCAGCGAACAGCCCGGAGCGTCCTGAACTGCTAGTTCTATAACGCTAGTTCTATAACGCTAGTTCTATAACGCTAGTTCTATTGGTCCTTTAACACAGTACCTGCATGAGCGCCGGGAGGAAGCCGGTCCGGACCAGACCCAGTAAAGGGTTCACCACCTCCAGCACGGCCATCATCTGACAGAAGTACATCATGTCCGCGGTGGTGTGAAACGTGTCGTAGAACGAGTCTGGAACACAAATAAACAGTGAAAGGACCGAGCTGCAGAACTGTTCCGTGGGCACCGGTTCCCACAGAAACTAAAACTGAATAAAAAACAATCACTCAGAACTTCACACCAGACGCCTCCAGAGTCAGATCAGGCAAACAATACATTCAATCAGTTTAGTGGAATCAGTTTGCAACACGAGATCTAAACCAGGACTAAAACAGGACTATAAAAGTGGACACGCACAAACACACACACACAGACACACACACCGACACACACGGAGGTGTTACCTTGTCCGAGGATGCAGAGGCGCACGGTCATGTTGACGAAAATCCAGGAAAATCCCAAAAACTGCACCAGGTTATACATGAAGAGGTAACCACGCTTCACCCCCAGGAACGCTGAGGAGGAGGAGGAGGAGGAAGAGGAAGAGGAGGAGGAGGAGAACAACTTTTACATCAGGAACAGAACAAAAATCTACATTTCTAAAACAGATAAAAGTGACTCACGGTCTTTGCGCACTCTGGACTCCACACTGATGCTGCTGATCCTCTCCTCCTCCTGAAACACAAACACACACTTAAGTCAGACCGACTGCACCAGGACTAAACTATAATAATCATCTATAGTGGGACCGGAGGGTGTGTCACACTCCTCAGCCTCCCCGGTAAAGTCTAGTCCAGGGACTGGAGAGGAGAATCTGGCCCATAGTCGAACGTCGGATCCAGGAGGAGCAGTGTGGTTTTGGTCCTGGTCGTGGAACACTGGACAAGCTCTACACCCTCCATCGGTGCTCGAGGGTTCATGGGAGTTTGACCAACCAGTCCACATGTGCTTTGTGGACCTGGAGAAGCATTTGACTGGGTCCCTCGTGGTGTCCTGTGAGGGGTGCTCTGGGAGTACGGGGTCCAAGTGAAGTGTCTGGGATGAGGATGAGTTCTTCTGAATCCGAGGCCGTGGACGGATGGATGGAATAAAAATACTACCGTGGATTTGAATCATGCTTTTCAAACCAGGTCCAAACCAGGTCCAAACCAGGTCCAAACCAGGTCCAAACCAGGTCCAAACCAGGTCTAAACCAGGTCCAAACCAGGTCCAAACCAGATCCAAACCAGGTCCAAACCAGGTTGAACCCACTTCCAAACCAGATCTAAACCAGGTCAAAATCAGTTCCTAATTCAGTCCAAACTAAACTAAATGGGGATATCTGACACGGGGGCGGGAGGCTGGGAGGGCATCTGACCTTCTTCTTGAGCTCCATCTCGGCGTCGCTCTCGTCCATCCAGCGGTCGAAGTCCGGGGCGAGGAACAGCGGCTTCTTCTCCTGCTGCGTGAGCCGGTCCCACCAGCGCTCCGCCTCCTTACGCACCCGGATGTCCACCTGCCGCTCGGTCGACCGGTGCTGCACCTGTCGGCACACAGGTCACGATATTTCAATATTTCCCGATATTAAAACAATGTATGATATATTGAGATTTAGCAAAAATTAGCTCTAATAATAAACTTGAAAAACTACCACTTCATGACATCACAAAGTGGAACGGAGTGTTTTGAGCTTTGGAGATGTAGACAGACAAATAATTAAGTTACTCAAACAAGTGTGAATGAAATAAAACATAAGAAAATATGAAAACTTAAATCGGAAACTCCAGGATGTAAAATCTGACAGAACTCTAACCACTCTGGGGAATTGAACCCTCAGCCTCACCTCGGGTTTGACGGGCTCTCTGAACTGCAGGCTGAACTCGTACTCGTTTTCTCCTTTGGCTCCGTGGCCCTGAGCTGGAAAACAAACAAAACACTTCAGTATGAGCCGAGTTTAAACAGGACTCCAGACTTTAGAGCAGCGAACACGACTGGAGGAGCTTTAAAGCTGCACTGTGGAACTTTTCCACACGGGGTACGTCACCTTCTTGTCCGATGGGAATTCCATTGCCTGGAATGTTCCACAGTGTGACTTTAAACAGCTCCTTGTTACAGTTAGTCAGTGGCATGTGGTTTTAGAGCTCAAAAACACCTAGAAAACACAGATCTGACGTGTAACTTGGTCTGGTCTTCATAACGAGGTTTAATGCTGCACTGTGGAACATTCCAGACACAAGAACAACATCTCCATTGTGGTGGTCCATCAAAGCATGGAAAAAATAGTTTCAGATCACCTCAGTTGGAGCTAAAACATAATGTAGAGTTCAAAAAGACAATTTAGAAAAAGATGTTTTAGAGTTTGTTTAAGCTGCATGAAGTTTCCTGGAAATTTATAAATTTTGCATTTTCAAGCAACTTTTTATGGACTGGACTGAAGTAACTTTTATGTAAGTTTCAGTCTGTTTTTGCAAAATAAAATGACATTATTTGAATATGCCTTATTTATTGGTCGTCACTCCAGGAAAATGGCGCTTGTTTCCAGGGCAGGTGTTTTTCAGGTGTTTTTCCTCCAGTTTATCCTCGGAGCTGAAATGTAAAGGCTCCAACTTGAGGCGTCCAGTGTGTTTTTTGACGCTCTGATCTGAACAGAACTTTACAGAACAGGACAATTTTAAAGTCATTTGCATAAAATTTGGACCCAAATAGTTTGGCCTGATATGGAACCACATCCAGGGTTTTAATCTAGAGAATCTAAAATAAACATTTCTGAATCACTCTAATCTCCACGTATAAAAGCAGATCCTCCAGAAGTTACACAATGGAGCTTTAACAAACAAACCCCGTGTCTCCAGATCCTTCACCATTTCCTTGTTTTTCTCTTTTCTTTTAACTTTCTCGTGTTGTGTTCAGGGTCATGTGCGTCTTGTATTTCTTTTGTTAAGAGTAAATCAGTATTAAAATATTTAACAGTAAAATGCTGATCCGATATGAACATGTTCTGAGGAAGGCGACAGGAAGTGTAACATGTAAAGCAGGTAAACAAACTCCTTTCCAACTAAAAGAATCATAAAAACTGAAACATATTTATGGAATTTAAACTGTAAATCCTACTAACATGCTTCAGACTTCTGTTCATCTCTTTGGCCACGTTCAGTCGACCATCTAACGGTTAAAAATGTGTGAAGTTTGAGGTTTGTGTTTTATTTTTAAGTGTTTGTGGACAGAAACGGGAAGTGAGGCGAGGGCGGAGGTCACAGCTCAAACCCCCGAGACTCAAACACAATCATTTTACACAGAAAAAAGGTCCCGATGAGTCTTTGGTTCTGAACTCTGACACTGCGGAACCTTCTGTTTAAACAGAGACATTTGAAATCAGGATTTTGATCTAAAACGACTTCAGAAAAGAAATAAACGCAACGATTTCAGTGTTAAAAACCAGGACTAAAGCAGGACTGCAGCAGGACTAAACCAGGACTAAACCAAGACGGAAGCAGGACTGAAGCAGGACTAAACCAGGACTAAACCAAGACGGAAGCAGGACTGAAGCAGGACTAAAACAGGACTGAACTAGGACTAAAGCAGGACAGACTAAAGCAGGACTGAAGCAGGACTAAAGCAGGACTAAATCAGGACTAAACTGTGATTGAACTAGGACTAAACCAGGACTGGACCAGGGCCGACGAGTGTCGCCCAGAACATTAAACTGGAGAAGAAAGTGCAGAAGTCACAGTTTAGATTTAAGATTCTTCAAACATCAATCAGTCCAGATCCAAGTTCAGAGAGAAGAAACTTCTAGAACATGGAGAAACATCTGAGGAGAACAGTTTGTGGAAAAGGTCTGAAAATTCCATTTAAAAATCTGTAACACAAACCTCTGAACTGCAGGGTGTTCTCCTCCACACTGATGCTCAGGTTCTGAAATAAACAGAACAACTCATCATTAAACTGGTGATAAGAGAAGGAAAAATCTAGAACAATCCCCTGTGTGTCAGATGCCCTCCCGGATCAATAGATATGGATGGATACACTATATTGCCAAATGTATAAATATAAGTTCAATTCATTCTTAATCCACAAGTCCACAAGGTTTATGGGAAATCTGGAGCACTTTTCCAGAGCATCCGTAAGGTCCCACACTGATGTTAGAGAAGGTCTGGCTCTCAGTTTCTGCTCTGATTCATCCCAAAAGTTCTATGGGGTTGAGATCAGGACTCTGTGCAGGTCCAGTTCCTCCACACCAAACTCTCTCCTCCAGATCTTTATGGAGCTTTGTGCTCTGGGGAAAGAGCTTCTCCAAACTGTTCCCACAAAGCTGGAACTGGAATTGTCCAGAATCTCTTGGTGCTGAAGCATTCAGAGTTCTTTTCACTGGAACCAAGTGTCCAGCTCCTGAAGAACAGCCCCACACCATAATCCCCCCTGTAGAAACCCCATTCCTGGAGCCTGTCTGAAGACCACATGAAGTTTGGAGATCTGTGTTGATTCTGAGCCTCAGCCCAAACACTTCCACTTTGTTCTAATCCCACTGACAGTGACTGTGGAATCTTCAGGAGGAGGAAAGTTCACGCCTGGACTTGTGCACAGATGGTTTCCTCTCACACAACCAGGCTGGAGTTCACTGAGCTCCTGAGGGCCACACATCCTGTCACTGATGTTTGGAGACACAGTCTGAGGCCGAGGGGCTGGACTTTATAAACCTGTGGCCGTGGAAGTGATTTTGATGATTTGGAAAAGTGAGAGACGACTTAATAAAGTGAAAACAGAGACAGAGATAAACAGACCTTTATTGTTCCCAGGAGGAAATTCTTTCTAAACAGACACTGTCAAACATTGATATAAATAATAAACACAAATGAAAACAGGAACACACACACGCACGCGCACACACACACACACACACACACATACACACACACATACACACACACAC
>KN495451.1:0-31940 GCA_000787155.1 Scartelaos histophorus
CACAATATTCATCTAAAATGACTTAAAGTTTGCTGACTCATGTGTTGGAGAACTGCAGTGCCCAGTGGGAGCTGACGGTGCCGTAAACATCACCACAAAAAAGAGCTATATAGCTGTCGGCGCCTCCTGTGGATCGCTGCAGATCGAACTAACAAGTTGCTTTTTTTTTTTTCATTTGTACCAAAATGACTATGCAACTCTGCCAAATCCTACGCATACATATTAAGAAAACTAAACTGCAGCAATATACAGCAAAAATAAGCAATTAAAGACTCAAACATCCATCCAAAAGCTTTGGAAGTGTAAATGAGAAGGGGACACGACTCAAACATGGTTAAAAGCTCTGAAAAGTCAACTTTGAACATTTAATAATATAATATTTAGTTATTTTAATAGACTACATCTTTGTAATGATTATTGAGCTGTTACATTAGAGGTAACACAGGCTCACATAGGCATAGTTACTCTTATAATTAGCTTTTTCTCTACATGGAGTTTGCCGTATTTGTAACAATTCCCAGAGCATAAAGTGACAACACATTATTCAAAACTGAAAGATTCCCATGTGGAGGGGACATATTTCTTCTCAGACGGTTAGTGAAAGTAACTGGAGAAGAGAGACTAAAATGAGGGCAAAGCTGAGCTGCTTGGAGCCTTGAGCAGAGTCCTCAGAGGAGAGAGCTGAGGCAGGCAAAACAAAGAGACAGAAACGAGGCTATGAGATGACGGCGTGTTGGCAGTAACAGAAACTACTGGAAGAATGTGCATGTTTGAATGTTACCTTGGCTGACTTTGCATCTCACAGTTCAAGCCACAAGTGCCCACATTTCAGTTATAGAAATCTTTTTCCTGTGTTTTCTTGGTTTCATTGGTCACAGTTTTCCCCATTTCAAGCTCCTCTTGAATTGCTGTATTTGGTTTGGTGGACAGGAGATGACACCAGGTTCTCTGAGCGGTGTCCACACATAATACTTACCAAACCAACTAAACGTCCGAGATTAGACAAGATTAGGCATTTCCCAAATGAATCACTGAATTTGTATCTGTTGCATCTCTTAAGACTCTTTTATTATTTGCAATGTACATGTTTTGTTGTTCGAGTAAGAATTGTCCATTTAAGGTTAACTATTGATTCACCATTTCAAAGTCTGTGGTCCAACTCGTCATCTCTTTTGACTCAAACAAGACCCAGACTAAGTGTGACAGGCGTGCAGAGCACCTGTCTCCTCTCTCCTCGTCACTCTCACCCTTTGGACTGACACTGGCGCCAAGAACAGCCATAAGAAATGCAAATGGCATCAGCTAATACAGGTGGCCTTGGAGAGCTGCAGTGTGTCCAATGGAAACAAATGAGCAGAGCTTCAATACTGTGTAATGAGTCCATGTGGGCAGAGCCAGGGAGCCGTCTGCCCACAAACCCGCCCTGTTTGCTCTTATGCAAGAAGCTCACGTTATTATTATCCTCATTAACAGGCCAAACTTAAACAGCCTTTTCTCACATATCAACCATTTTGTCTGGCGTAGTCATGGTTTATGTAAGAGACAAAGTCATTTGAAATCAAAGAGAATAATAACATTCATTTTATGTGTGAACAGAACACATTTTCAAATGCATTAATAAAGTAACTGTAAATAATTATCTCACTGGGATTTTTTTTTTTCACAGGATAGAATCAACCTCACACTGAGTTTGCACCTTGGTCTGATAATAAAGTCATGGATGCATGTGCTGCATGTCGCACGTGCACAGTTTCAGTCAATGATTCAACTATAGACAAAAACATTCTTTTCAAAAGTTAGGCCTTGTTAAAAGGAAATTTATATCTCTGGACCAGCTTGAGATCTTGAAAAAAACTAAAATTAAAAAACGATAACATGGTGCACTCTTAGTCTAAACCAATTGTTTCCAACCTTTTCACGTGCCTTCTGAAAAACCCAATAGGCAAACAATAGGCAAATAAAATGTTTACTATAGAACAGGAACTCCTGATTGGGAAACACTCTGCACTTACATTTAGACTACAGACTGTCTTTAAGTCAAAATAAACGATGCACACTGACACATAAAAGCGTCATCTGCCTCCTGCAGTGAAGCCCGACCTGCGGTGGGCTTGAACAGGTGCTATTATGACGCTGCTCATTCGCCTGAGGGGTACGAGACGAGGCCCCGGGCAAGAGGAGCTTTAATTACAGAGGAGAATTGGAGCCTGAGTTTTCAAAGATGTTTCTTCCTGCAACATAATGTTCATGAATACAAGCAGTTCAAAATAAACCACAAGTGCAAATGTTCACCACTATTCACAGACACTGGAGCACGTCTCCCAGATCAGTGATGTTAAGAGGCTTTAAAGGCTCTTTTATGGCTTCATTTAGGCACTGACAATCCCACACTCCACAATGAAGATTTTGTTTCCATGCAAATTTATCAAAGATAGGTCCTGTAAATCAAAGCAAGTAAAAATGGAAGCTGATGCACATTAGTGATGGCTAATTAGCTGGTGGCGCTGATGGCTGGAGGCTGTCTGCTGCCGTATGTCTCCTGAATGAGATTTCTGAACACTTCTGGAAGCAACACACTGGGGTTTTCATGGGCCATTTTACACCAACCCCAAGGCACCGTGAAAACACCACAGTTTAAAATTTGCTCTGGTGAAATACAGGAGGTTAAATCAAGCAGTAGAGTAACACAAACGTGTGCATGTTTAACTCATGTTTCAGTGGTGTATGAACTCAGAAAATGACATTAAAGAGCTGCTTTCAGTTTGCTTAACTAATAACAGTCAGGGACTTTATATAAGATGGTTTGCCATTCCACCATGAACCAGACTCATTGAGCCCGTCCTGCCATGATTCCACATGCTCCCTGGTCTTAACCTGCTTTGGTGGTTTATCTTGTTGGCAGCAATGGCAGTATCCAGGAGAGATCTTTGCTCAGATGATTAATTCTGAGGACACGTTCTTGTCAAGAGGACCTTTAGTCTGCTGCAGAAGCAGCGTGTGGTGTTTGCTCTTTGAAATTCAAATGACGACTCTCACTCTGGTGTCCCACTGACGCCTTTGAAAGTTCTCATGAAAGCCACGCTGCAGAGATGCTACTGACACGAGCTGCAAAAGAACACAGAGCAAAATCAGATCCCATTCCAAAAATAGATGGTGCAGTCAACTTAACACGACGTAAATAGAAAATCAAAATGACACTTCACTACACAGGCATGAATTTATATGAACAGAACTATTTTTGTTCCTGTTCCTTTAAAGCCGTGTGTAATGTTGCAGTAATGTGAAAGTATTTGGTATTTTTGTTCATTATTTTGTAATCGGTTTTGACTCTTGTAGGATGATCCGCCAATGCAAATCTGTGCCAGCTGAAGGCCATCGAGATGTGTGGTGAAAACTATAACGTGTTATAGAGCCATGTTTATCCAGGTAATGATAAAGGTATTTAAATAAAAGTCAAAACTGATGAGAAAGTAGACAAACTATTCTGTCTGTTTCAACTAAACTAGACCAGCAGTCATGCATTAATCTGCAGTTCAGCCTTATCATTATTTTACTAAAAATCAACTTTTACTTCTTTATATCTTTGAACATAAAGCCATAGAAACATAACTCTGCAGACTCACTCATGTTGTCCAAATGGCTGTGCACTATTTTCTAAACTGTCCCATCACAGCACATGGCCAAGTTCAGTACAACTGAAAAGAAGAAGCTTCTTACAATCAGAGTATAGTAAGTGTAGCTTCCTCTGAACAATTTGCATTAAATTATTCAACGGTTATAGCTCCAAGCAGTTTATGATCTATTATTTACACTGTACAATATCTATTATGGCACAGCTAGGTCCTTATGAAGACTTTTCCATATGCAAATGACAAAATAGCAATCGTGAAAATAACTTTACACCACCAAATCTGTGGGGGTTAACATGCAACAATTAGCACATACAAATAAACTATCTCAGTTCATCAGCCATTGTGTTGCTGCATTTCTGTTATGTTTTTGTATGTAAGAGGAAATATTTTTAAATAAAGAAAAAGAACCTTGACAAATATGTGTGTAGACAAAGGAAAATGCTTATTTCTAGCAATCACTTGTTTATAAAGTTTTTTTTGTTTTTTTGTATTTTATTTTTTTTACTTTTTATCAGTGTATATCAGATTATATATTTATATTTTTACATCTTTGAACAAGGAAGCAGAATGTACCATTAGTTGAGTGTATTCATATTTTCTATACGTTTAATTTGAATTGTGAATAAATAAATAAAGCTACAATTTGTACTATGAGCAGGCCTGGTCCTGTGGTTATTATTATTACTGTTGTCTGATATTGTGTCTGTCCTGACACAGCAGACCAGAGTAAAGCATAAAACATCCCTAACTACATGGAGAATGTTTGGTTTTATCTTTTCTGTTTTCATGGAATCATACAGGTGACACCAGAAAGTTAAACACTATAAATACTATAAATACTATAAACACTATACTTTCTCACCTTGTGATGTCAAACAAACTTAAAAAAAATAACTAAATTTAAAAAATTGCCCCTGTTGCCCTGCATGTTTCCCTTTTGGCATCAGCACTGTGTGTCAGACACACTGGTGCCACACTGGTATTACACTGCTCACCAGGGGCCCCGGAGCCACATACAGCTGGCATGTGGCTCCCTGCTGACATCTTTTCCAATTACCTAAACATAAACAATGTTACAGCACTGAGCTTAGAACAGACCTGCTGTGATTCAATGTGACCCCGAACATGTGTAAAAGAGACTTGTACCTGATCCCAGCAGCACCTGTGGACTTTGCATGTGCCTTTGATAGTGGCCAGTGTATAATATTACTGCAAATAGAATATTTACCAATAATATTTGCACATATTGGAGTGTTCCTTGGCTTTAGATGGTTTAACAAGTTTTATTAAGCTCAGAAGTTCATATAGTTAAAAGTTCAGTTTTGATAAGAATCATTCAGGCTTAGAGACTTAATGCACTAACACCTTCCCTGTCCCATTATCCTGATTCATTTGTTCAATAATTATAAGTTGAAAATGTTCATGCTGTCAGAAGGTTTTTAGATATTACCTCTTGTGCTTTGTGATCAAATGTATAAAAGGACAAACTGTTGCTTTATGTTGATGTTAAGCATTAGTTATTATGTTTTATGTGTTGCATATATGTGTTTGTCTCTGAACATGCAGGATACGAGCTGTGAGCCTCGTATCCTGCATGTTCACAGAGACATGTTTCCTGAAATATTTTCTACACCCTTTAATCACAGCCATGTCCCGAGTGAGTCAAACGACTCCTGCTCCTGCTGTGCACAGACACTTTCTGCCTCCAGGACTCACCAGATGTTTATGTTCTATTCTGTTTTGGTTTGCTCAGATCAGTCACACATCCATATTAATGATGAAACAGATATTTGCAGCTATACATGTCCTGGGGCAAGAATGCACTAAGAAAAACAAATTAGCAGCACTATTAGATGACTTCCTACCCTATAGCGAAAATGTTTTGCATTGCAGCCATGTTTAAGGAGTGACCAATGGCCAACGCTAGACAGTACACTGGAAAGAAATAACCTATTTTGTCTAATGACTTATATTTATCCAAATTAAAACAAAAGTGATAATCGTTTAAAGGTCGTATATCAAACCAAACTCACTCTTGAGCCAAAATGTCCAAAACATGCCTAAAGTTGTGTTCTGTTTCATTTACATACGTCTACATCTCTAAAGCTCAAAATCCTGCATATTCCGGCTGTGTTCTTCTCTCAAACAGGAAACACCTTGTGATGTCATGTGGTAATACAGAAGTCCCTTCACCTCCACAAGAATCATTTGAATGAGTTCAGTCCTGGAATTACCAATCTCTACTGAACTAAAAGGTAAAAAGGATCTGTTAACTTAAACTACTTAATGACATCTGAAGGTGGAGCAGAGCAGTGAGCATGTGCAGCTTTGAACATGTAGACTAATAAACTAGGATTACTCAAACAAAACATACCTGGTTTGAAGATCACAAGAACCAGTTTTACATAATACAAGACCATCAAGTTAACTTTAAGGTTTGGTGCAGTCTGTAGGAAGTGGACCGGACCCAGACCTTTACTCTGGTCGTAACTGAACCAAGTCCAAATAGCTTTTTACATTTCATTTTCAGCCTTCAGCAGCTTTTTGCACCAGATCGCCGCTTGTATTAATGTTGTGCACTTTTTAGTTTGGTTGTTTGTGCAGCGGCAGTAAGGCACGTCCTGGTCTGACCCGGGATTCCAGGTGTAGCTCCTCTTAAAACAGAGCAGCTTCTTCTCCAGCTCTGGCAAGGAAAAACATCAAGAATTCAGTCTGATCCCTCCCTGCTCACATGTAATTTCGCTTGTATCCCCAGTGGTCAGAGGAATAAGAGTGAAAGCGCTGGTTTCATTCCAGTCTGCGCAGCCTCCTCTGTGATCCCAGCAGCAAGTGATCCCTGGTTAGGGCAAGGAGAGGTGAGATCTCCTGCTCACATGAATATTTATGTCATAAAAGAGTTGAGGCAGGAGAGCAGCCGCGCCAGGAATGAACAATTAAGAGATTCGTGGCAGGAAGGCCTGACCGGACAGAAAACTGGACTTTACAAGCACAGATCTGAACCGGGCACAGGAAATATACATTTGTTGTGTAATGATATAGTACTGGTACTTCAAGATAACTTACCATTGTCAACTTGAACTTAATTTTCAACATAAAGGAAAGAATTATGGACGTAAAAAGCAAATACATTTCTAACTTTTAGGGGGAAATAAAAAAAATTACCACATCAGAGAACATGTATGTGGTATTTTAGACCAAGTATGTGTTATATTATCTATTATATTATATCCTAGACTTGGATATGTAGGCCTATACTATTATATAATGGAACAAATGGATGAAGTAGTAGAGAATATTACTAAAATTCCATACCCAGCTCATTGGCACATTTTGTTTGTCTCTTGTCTTTGTATTAATTTCTTATCAATTGCTATTTTGAGGTGCTATATCTTATCTAATCCAGAATCTGCTACATACTATGCTTATGCTATTGTCTAATTTCATCCATGCATGTTTAAACAATGCATATTTAGGCTTTTGAGTTCTTCTCTCAAACAGAAAACACCACTTTTTCAGACTGATAATGCAGCATCACCCAAACGTGTGCACATGAAACAAAACACAAAGGGTTTTTTTGTTTTAAAACCTCACAAGAGTCAATTTTGTGTAACATCGGATCTTTAAAGAATTAATCCAGTCTAGACTTTGTGAGGGAACGTCGCGCCATAAGACAGAAAAATCCTGTAGGATGCGTGCGTGTGTGTGTGTGTGTGTGTGTGTGTGTGTGTGTGTAGCCTGACATGTTCAGTGGAGGAGAGCGAGATACTGCCGGATTTGGAAGTGCAGAAATCCCTGGTAATTGATGACAGAGACATGTTCCCTGCAGCAAATCAGTTTAGCAGCCGCTGACGGACGGGGACGGCACTGGTCAAGGGAACCATGCTCGGCTGCCCGTGGCCCCACTGGGTTTTTGTCTCTTTGTGTATTTCTATGTATGTGTGTGTGTGTTTGTGTGTGTGTGTGTGTCTTCAGAATACAGGGAATCAAAGGTGGCATCAAATTGACAGTGATGTAAGGATTGCAAACATTTCTTATCTTCTTAGACCCACTTAGAACAGGTGTTGATTACCATATATTTTCCGTCTTTACACTTGCCATAGAAAGAGGAACATTATTTCCATGGAAACTAGCAGCTCTCGTTCAGTAAAAGCCAACTTTACAGAGATGCAAACCCACTCACACTAGCAAGGATGCATGTTTTTCTGCAGTTCCTCGCCATCTTAAACACGTGAATGTGAATATTATGTGCCAAATTATGTGGCTAAAGAAACAATAAGCTCAAACTGTGCAGCTTAGTTTAGGCACAGTTTCTACCTTTGACTTTTTAATGCCTTTGAGTGGTGGAACTTCAACTATATTGCTTGAAGAAAACAAGATATAAGACCTGAACATAGGCACTTTAAAGCAAACTCCATATCCCCAGTTTTGCATTATCATATGAGCGATGAGCAGTGTTTGAGGACACACATGAAGCAGTGTGTGATGAGACAGCAGTGTGCAGAAGAGCTGACTCATGTACTATTGCACTGGAGTCCTGCTCTGACCTTGTGAGGTGTCTGCGGCTGATTGATGGCAGAAGGATGCCAAGCACAACAAAGACTTAAGAATCGATCTGTAGATTTACTCTGGCCCCATAGAACCCCAAACCAGACACACTGTCATATAGTC
Source organism: Scartelaos histophorus (assembly GCA_000787155.1). NCBI lineage: Eukaryota > Metazoa > Chordata > Actinopteri > Gobiiformes > Gobiidae > Scartelaos > Scartelaos histophorus. The sequence continues at coordinate 8,301 of KN495451.1, forward strand.
ACTGGACTCATACATACAGGACTCTATAATACTTAATATATACTTATTCAGTTGTTCACTTGAAATTTAAACCAAACGGACGATTAAATTATGCTTAATTATTCAAAATCACACAAAATAAGGACATTTGGTGTTTCAGATTGTGTTCTTGGGTGATTGAAGAGCATAACTCACACGTCTTCTCTCCATAAACCTTCAAACACTGACATCTGTTGGTTAATGTTTAAAACTGCACCAAGAAACAACAATCATTCTGAGCCTGAGTGGCCACTGATTACAGAAGCTTCTGAAAATGAAGGCCTCTTGTGTACAGCCAAGATTTATTTACTGTATTACCATTTTTTTTATTTTCCTTGTAGGTTACATATACAACACGTCTTATTTTGACAGTTATTTTGAATGTATTTTTACCATTTATATTTTTTTGATCTTTGTTATTTATTGTGATGTGTGAACTACGGTGTCCAAATAATTTCTCTTAATAATTTCACTTGTGGGTCATTAAAATGTGTCTAAAATTCTATTTCATTTCATTCTCAGTCTCCACTAGAGGGAGCTCTGTCATCTGACTTTACAGTGGCTCCATTGGAGTAAAGAGTGATTCACCTGTGAGTGTGAGATCCCATGTGGAGCTGAACTGTTAGAATGGCTGTTTTTATAGTTTGAATCTAATCTCCGGCACTTTTACTTTTTTTTTGGTATCTGTACTTTTACTTAAGTAACAAAGTACTTGGGTACTTCCACCTCTGGTGCAGTGTCTGGTGCAAAGCAGCAGGAGGCAACTCAGATTATTCACACTGAAAAGACCTGCATTTCAAAATAAAACCATAAGGTTTGTCACTTTCCTGGTTCACGTTTGTCCTTATGGGATTTCATCATGTTACTCAAAAAATAAAAATGGCCCTTTTATCCATGTCTAGGTCATGCTTATGGTAGAACGTGTATTGAGGCTAGAGGAGCACTTGTGCTGCTTTGATTGGAACATTATTATTAAGTGCACAGGCCTTTTCTTTCCAAATGGATCCGACTGTAATTCTTTCTCTAACACAGTAAGATCCACGTCTCCTCACAGTCCACATATGTAAACTGTACTGCTCCAGATCTGCTCATATTTAGATTTCAAATCCTGCTAAGCAAACTGACAAGTCTTGAATTTTCAATAGAATTTCCTCTTTCGCATTGTTACGTTTCACACGTATAAATGGTGACATGACAAGTGAGACATTTGAAATGAAAGTATATTATGTTGAGCATTGGTTGGATGGTGCCAAAATGAAGTTGTCAAAAAGGAGTTTAAAATCAGATTTAGCTGAATCATAATATAGTCTACTGTTTTTAATACGTAATAAGAATACAGTTATTATATATGAAATATACATAAAACATTACTGAACAGAATTAATAGAAGTAATATTCTTGCTGTGTAGGACTGATTGTTTATTTATTCATTGGATTCATTATTTGTGAATATGTTTGTGCAAAGTGCTTTGTACAGTGGATAATCGTGTAATAGTGTAAATATTACAGAGATGAGGAGTCAAATACACTGGACGTGTCTGAGGTCATAACACTAATTAGGCCTGTTATGTTTTTACTGACAAAAGCAGGATGGTCATTCAGACTAAAGTGTTATGGAGCTGCTTCAGTCTGAGTCCAGATGATGGGATCAGGCACACGCAGACTCTGTGACAGGATTATGAAATCTGACAGGATGGGCTACATTTTATAGGCTAAAAGGCCTAAAATGACCATTCTGGGACATTTCACACAGTCCACATTCTGTCTTTGTTATTGTATCATGTGTGATCAGCCCAACATGACTTCTGTAACTTAAACAGAATTCATATGGAATCCCACAGGGTTCTATGTAAATCTGACACTTCTGAAACTTGCAGAATGGTCATTTTAGACGTTTTTCGCCTATAAAATGTTGAATGCTTAAAGAGTTTACACTCCAGAATCCTTTGTAATTATGTTACCCATCCTGTCAGTGTAATTTGTATCACATTTCTTGATCCGGTCACAAAGTCTGTGTGTGCATAGTCACAGCATCTGACCTCAGACTGAAGCAGGTCCAATAATACAGAAGTTCACGTGGCCACTCTAAATGTAATAGGACCAAATATACGGTCTCACCTCAGCACATTCAGAGTATTTGTACATTCCAAATAAAGGTTCTGTCTGCTAACAGACCACATGAAATGAAAATACATAGAGACGAGTCAAAACTTGAACAAAGCAGACATGGAATTGGATTATGGAAAAATAAAAATCTGTATGATGAATCAAAATCTTGTTAGATACAAGACTGTAACATCTGGAGTATGTAGGTGCTACTTTAGAGACGCAATGATGCAGCTTGTTCAGTCCTGATACCGATCACAAGTATCAATATTAACTGATACTAGCATAGGGAAGGAAAATGGCACTTATTTCCTTAAAACAGTTCATTTATTACCCAAGGAAGCCAATTGTGTAATGTAACACTATCCTTCAAATCATGGTTGAATTCCATTTGAATGAAAGATAAAAACATTCTGATACATTCTAGGCAAAAATGAGCCTGTAAATGGTCTTAACACGTCCAGTGAAAGGCCAACCACGATATCAACTTGGCCAACATCATAAAACCAATAGCTGCTCAAGATAAATTTTCAATATTTGAACTGCATTTCAATATTGAATCATTTCAGCCCCCAAGCCAACGTCACCCATGGCCACGCATGACAATTTAGTATCACAAAAGCACGATACAAAACAACAGACTCTCTGAAGAGGGAGAGACTTGAGCTATGGGAGAAAGGGGAGAGGGGACTCAGAGCTTTAAACGTAAAACTGGAACATGTTTTCTGCAAATATAAACTTTACAAAACAATTAAGGCAGAATGGTGATCTAAATATGTTGTGTTAATAATCAATACCCCACAGAAGTGTAACACCCCCAATAATGTCGACATTACTGTGGAACTGACTTAGTTCTAGGTGGTAGGGGCCAGAAAGTTTGTCTATATTACTCTGAAAGTGTGTCTATATATAAGTGTGCCTATTAAGAGCATTTTTGATTTATTTGTGAGACATTTATTTAAGTTTTATGCTAATGACGCAAACAAGCAACTATTATACAAACTGTATAAGATGTGATATGAATATATTTATGAGTGTAAATGTGCAGAATTCATTAGACTGTCTGTAGTTTGCTCAAGTTTGCTCAAGAAAAATCACGTGATGCCAAAGACAACTGCCTGTTACTGAGGTAAGTGGTGGTAAGTAAAAGAGGGAAGTTAAAACAGTGTAAAATACTGATACACAAGGTTCTTTCATGTGGCATAACACAAATACACAAATATACAAATCTGCCTGGACAGGTCAGACGTTTTACACATTTCAAGGTATTTTTTGTTACTACTTCAAAGTGTTGGCATTATTCGCGGCACGGTGGTTGAGTGGCAACACTCATGCCTCACAGCAAGAAGGTTGCGGGTTCGATCCCCTGGATGGGTTTCCTCTGGGTACTCCGGTTTCCCCCATCACCCAAAAACATGCAACACCCCTCTGACCCTGACCCCTGATCCCTCTGACCCGTGGGACTGCGGATGGAAATTAGCTGTATGGCTACAATCTGGCGTGTTTACATTCGTGCTTGTCATGTATGTTCATTAACATGCACTGTCCCAATCAAATAAACACATAAATAAATAAATTGAAACACTGGAAATGATGTCAATTGAAAGCAAATGTAATGCAGTTGTATAATACAGAACCATTGTAGTACTTTGTGTAGTACTTTGTGGCTATGCACATTTCACAAAGCCAATATTAGACCAATCCATCACAGATTTGTAAATTACTGACCTCATTTACAGACTTGCATTGTGGTTACACATTTTTCCTCCGGCTGAGCACTACATTGTGTTTTACTTTGAATGTGCTACATGAACATTTGAATGTGAATCTGTCAGATTGGTCTAGTTCAGTGTGATCTGGAGCACTAACAGTGACCTGGGGCTGGTTTATGCCTCAAAGCGTGAGAAACCTCTCACCTGTAATCTCTACTTTTCGATGTAAATGTCAAGGAGCAGATGGCTCAGTCCACACTGACAGATCAGTGTCATGTATAGAACGGAGTCAGGCTCACACAGACGGGATTTTTGTAGGTTAAGGTGAACTACTACAGCTGGAGCAGTGTTCCTATTGTGCATGATGCTTTGGAGTGCTTGATAAAAATACACATGAAACAGGCAAACTCCACAGACAGGCAATGGGGTCAAGGAGTACAGGGGCCTTCATGTCACAATGCCACTGGCACCTATAGTTAGAACGGACAATATGGTCCCTGAATCTAATAAATTGCCCATGTTGCTCCCATGTGTTCCCATCCAGCAAATGGAGCACACATTATGAGAAGATTTTGTAGATATTTGAGCCAAAGGAATAACCTGTTCCATGGAAACAAGCAGAAGACCTTCCTCCAGGCTAAATACAAGTCAGTTTTGTGAAGATTCAAACCCGCCCAGAGCAGTAAAAACATTAATAAATACTTTGTTTTAGTCTTTCATCTTAAAATAATATTACAACAACTTTTTACTTATATTCAAGTAAACGTTTTTCTATAGCTCATTTGTTTCAAATTGCCTTCCACAACCTCCTGGAAATTGCCAATACTAAGAAGCCTCCTGTCTATTCTACAACATGATGCAGTTACTGTGCTTCTTCCACCCAGAGGAATAAACAGTGAGCTGTCATCAGGCTCCCTGGTGCACGTTTAAGTATGTACAACATGAAAGAGACATGCACATCAAAGATGGGGAGAAGCGTCATCATGTATTTAGTGAATGGTTGGAGGCAGGAATACGGATGGTTGAACAACTCATCCAGTGCAATCTCACCGGATCAAAGCTTTTTCCTTTGTGTAATGGTCTTTGTCAATGTCAGTTGTATCTTGTATCGACTTTTGGAGCTCAACTCAAAGACTATACTTACTAAACCTGAACACTGGGTTAATCTGTCCTTGTTCTCAAAGGCTTTATTGATTCCTTCAATTGTAACCATCTCCAACTCTGATTCTGCTTATAGAGGCATGATGCTAAACCTAAAGTACAAATGCACATTTTAAACAGAGAATAACAACGTATAAACTCATAAATTTGACACTTTTCCTGGCAGGTTTGCATGTTCAAACTTGAGTGTTTAAACATATTCATGAATACTATAGATTAGCCAGTAAATGTTCTTTTATATTTCCATGTTGAAGTTTGAAGTCAGTTTTATTGAAGAGGAGAGTTGTCTCCAGGGTCTCACTTGTCAATAATGATGTGACTGGTCAAAAAGGCCCTCAGCCATCTTCTTCTTCTACTGCTGTGATTACATTCTCTCAGGACTTGTGTCTGACCTTCAGTTTTGCAGAGACAAAGCACTTCAGTTATCATCATGTAACCTCTAAACGACAACATGTTTATTGTGGTATTTCAAGACTGAGCATAAGATGATAATAAACTGGGATTAAATTAAGACAATTGAGGTAAAAACTAAAAACTCAGCTTACACTTCAGAGACAGACTGAAGCTGCTGTGTGAAGCAGAGGTTTGGCAGGTGTTTCCTTCCTGCTGCAGTCAGATTGTACAACAAACACTGTTAACACTGAACCTGTGTCGTTCAACCAGATCTGTGTGCAACACTGAAGTAGAACATCTCTGATAAAATTCACTTAAGTCGCTCTGTGGATATTTATCCTAATGCTGCTGTGCATAACCAGAGGCATATTACTGTAAATAACATTATAATATACTAAGAATCTTTTAAAGTTATCTAAGAATCTTTTAAAATTATTTTAAGCCATTATTTATTATCTTGTTTTATTGCATGTTACTATTTCTATTACTATTTTATTTAATGTTCTTGAACTGTGCGTTGCAACACTGGAATTTCCCCACTGTGGGACTAATAAAGGCAAATCTTATCTTATCTTATCTTAATCCATGTTACTCCCACGTGTTTCCATCTAAAAAATGGAGCACTCCTCACGGCCATAAGAAGATTTCTATTTTAAAAATGCATGTACTTGTGCATATGGATATCCTGCTTTTGCTGTGCAACTATGAGCTGTAACAAAGGAAAAAGAACAAAACAGCAAACTGTGACCTACACTGACATTTTATGAGCTTTCTGCCTGACCACTGCATGCAGCTCTTACTCCAGCAGCGTCAGGTGAATGGAACAGCACTTGCACACACAGGTGTGTGTCCTGCAGGCTGGAAGAACCACTCTGTGAGAGCTCTTTGTGCGAGTGCAGATGTGCACACCTGCAGTGCTGCACACGGACACACAACGACTTCCTCAAAAAATGCTGCCTTGAACTAGCAAAAATAGCACAGTTGAAATAATTCACATTTCATGTATTTATTTATTGAGATTTAAACATGTTTGGAATCACATAACTGTAGATTTAGGGTTAATTCAGTTGATAAATTAATTAGCCCAAATGATTGTATTATAATCACAGCTTTATGAGCTGTTCTGGTAATATCAGTTAGAAAAGTGCTCCAGGGGAAACTTGTCAGTGGTAATTTGACAGACTCCCAAAGCATTAACATGTCAAACAATTAAGATGCACCAATGCTACAGCTTGAAGTATGTGTCAATTAAACTCAAAACTCACAAGAGTCAAATTTGTGTGATACAGGATCTTTAAAATATGATGTGTCTGTTTACACTTGAGATTAGATTTCCTGAATCTGTTGGTTAATGTCAGTGTTCTGTCTGCAGTCCCCCTGGACCTCTGGTACAATTCTACATTAATGTGTTTTGAAGCTCCTTGTTGAGTAGAATTAACTCCACATGGGTAGAAAGGGTAGAAAGATTACTCACAGCATGTAGACTAGAGCTCTGAACGCCACCGGAACTCCTCTCACATCAGATCGGATCATTAGAATGTGTGGAATTTGAGAACTGCCAAGCCTCAGTATATATATATATCTTTTTACATTTTGGAAATGTTTTTAATGTACAGCCAAAATACATTTTACATGAACAAATATTTTATCATGTGCTTCAGAAAAAAAAGAAAAGTTAAAAAAACAGCAACACTGAAATAGGCTCACATGAATTATTCACAAACCTGTTTTGTAAAATGGGGACCAATGACATTTACCACCAATGACATTTCTCTGCAAGACATCAAGGTTTCCTCATGTTTTATTTATACATTTGCCGATGTATCAGCTCCATCATGTCATGTCAATTCCCATCACAATTCCCCGGTTGAAATTCAGCATTAAACATTCACTGTAATTAGAATATTTCACATCACTCTCATATCACTCCAAATGTCATATTAAAAACATTAAAGGCTTTTTGCTAATGAGACATGACGTGTTGGAGCTTCTGGTCATATATGCATGAGTTTGTACCAATGGCTCAGCAGGGTTCAGAAATGCTCTGCCATTTTTAACAAGTGATATATGATGAAGATGATTACCTGGTGAGGCTCCCAGGGATGAGACTATAAAGCCTTTCCTGTATCCATGCCAACCACTTATATTCAAATACCAGTCGCCGTCTCATTGGAGTAAAGTGGGATGATGGCAGTAGCACAATTATTGCAATGTAATGAGAAATATGCAGGGAGGTTCAGGTAATATCCAAAGTTCTTTGATTACAAATTAATCTAAATGTCATTTCATTTTTTTAAAGATGCTTTATTTAAACCGCAGCACTTGCAGCTGTGTGTCCTAAATTTATATACAAATTACAGTGGGACTAAACATCAAAATTCCACCCACAACCACATTGCAAAACGATTTTTTCCCCCATATTGACCGATCTCGATCTTTTAATTCTATCTTCTTCCTTTATATTTAATAGACAGACGTGCATAAAGAGCAGCGTGTCCGAGCGAGAGACAGAACTGTGCAGATTTAAGCTCAAACTTGAAACACAAGGACACGTGAGGAGTCCTGAAGAGACGCACTGTGGCCCCGACCGTCACCTAAACAGAACACAGCCAGGCCTGTTCAGCTCACTGATTAAAACGCTTTTATCATCGAGATCAACCAAACTTTAGATCGCTATCTATCGATTTGTCTTAATTGTGTGACTGGACTAACAGGGATCGACAGTTTACACTTTGCCCCTGCAGCCGTGTGTTTGTGCTCAGACAGACCAGGCTGTGGCTGAAATCACATGGTACTTGGAATTACAGCTCTGTTGTGAAATTGTAGCTTTAGGACACATATTTATTTATTATTTTTATATAGCGCTTTTCCACCTTCAAGGCACTAAAAGCACTTTACAGAAAAGGCCCGTCCACTCATGCACACACACATTCATACACCAGTGCACTCAAGCCACCTCTGGGTCAGTGGATCTGACCAGTCAAACAATGATATTTATGTTGAAAGTGGTATTCAAATCGCCAACCTCCGGATCAGTGGACAAACACTCACCAACTGAGCCACTGTCGCCCTTTTTACAAATCAAATATTGATAAATGATTCATTTGAAGCTCAAGAATTTCGTGACAAAGCAGCTGCAGCGACGGGGAAGAAGCTCTCACACATTCAGGGTTTCTAAGCATTACCTGTTGTTCTGTTATTGTTCACCTACGTGCGGTAATGAAGCATTCCAGCAGCAGGCGGGGCCTCATTTACATGCAGCTGGGCTACACATGCCCGTCTCTGACCACGTTTAGAGGCAGATCACATACACTTGCTTTTTATCTGGGATTGTTTATCTGACATGGGGCATCATCTTGACTTGACAAATGGTCATTAAGTTACTGGGACGACTCCATAAGCGTAAACTCACACAATGATGCAAATACACTGATAATGAATGTTGAAAAGATTGGGGGCTTTAGTGAAATTGAATGACAAGTGAAACATAAATGAACATATGAATGTATGATGAGTTATTGCATAGTGAGTCACAACAGCCGCTTTTCTACAGGTTTGAGGACCAAATAAAAATGTGAAATCTAATTTTATTCCAAAGCAGTAGAAAGTTTGCACACACTTTTCTAATATTTTACACATATGTTTGGTCAATGGATTTCTCTTCAAATGAGCACGATTGACAGGTGGATTACCCAATTAAGAACAAGCCTGGTCAATTAAAATAATGTGGCTTCTTATGAGGAAAAATATAGGGAAAAAAATCTCACGTAGGACTGAAAAAATAGTGGATTTCTACAGAATCAATGAGAGAAGTCAAAAGTCACACTTGTCTTTCCTATTTTACACCATTATGTAAAACTATATTAGGGATATTTTCAAACTGCTGTTTCGCTATCAGGCAGGCAGCTTCATCAGGGCTTGTGTTGGTGACTGTGACTCTCATATATATCTACGGAGTACAATGATGTGGCAGTAGTTTGCTGGGCGTGGCCCCTTTAAGCCCGTCCACAGTTAGAAAATACGTATTGAGTGAGTTTGCATAATATCTTACAATTTTTCACACGCATCTATTTCTCTGGTACTGCATAGTAAAATATGATTAGCAAGCTGGCTACATAGGAAATAAGAGTGAATTATATTTTCTGTGCCATAAGCCAGATGGATTCAGTGGAAGAGGCTTTGAAACATGAGGTTGATGAAAACTGATAAATCAAACAAGAATGTAGGAATATCTGATCTTATTCATCATGGGGTCCGCTCATTAAAATGCCGTTCCACCACTCAGCTTCAGCACACTCCCAGAGCTCTGTCTGTGGATTAATCATGGAGTTTCTCTTGTGTTTCGCCAAAATCAACATCATTAAAGGCTTCAGTAACACTGGCCCAGCCCCTTTCAGAGCTCATAAAATGCCAGCGCAGGGAGATCATCTGTTTATCAATCATTTTAAAAACATCTAAGCCACATTCTACACGTGCCTAGTTTTTATTTGGGTACAACACAACTTCATTTGTTAAATTAACCTCTTGGCTATTGTTTGTATAGGTTCTATTCAAACAGAACTGCTAATTAATGTTATAGCACATTCCTTAGGTGAATCAGTTTAACGTGCTCATAACATGCCTCCAGACAAAAGTGGAAAGAAGTAGCACACGTCTGTAATCTCAGTGCCTCCTGTTTCTATAATGAGTGTGAAGCGTAGAAGCGGCGTTCTCCACTCAGTCCCTCCTCCTGCTGGGCCCCGCTCAGTTCTGCAGGGAACATAACTCCAGCTCCACTCTGTGCCTCTATTCTGGTATAACGGGTGTTAATATAATTTACTATATAAAGTAAATAATGAAAAAATGCAAAAACATCAACACAACACATAATTACAGCAGCAAGAATAACAGTATGAAATGGAGGTAAGAAATGTGACAAACATCGTTAATGAATGTGCAGCACGACATCTGAACTGTTCACTGAGATACAAGACTTACCTCATAATAATAAATAACTAGATACAAGACTTACCTCATAACTGTGAAACAATAAGTCTTAGCTGTAACTGTGAATACATTAAAAACAATGTGGAGCAAACGAGAACACAAGAGTTTTGGACATAACCAAATGATCCCAAATGATCTATAAGACTGTTCCACACAGTTAAGCACCACTACAATCAGACCCTGGCTGCTCGAGCTTAAAGCCACAAATGACAAAGTCACAGCTCAAAGGGCCAAAAATGGACGACTGAGCAAAGGATCAAGGTGCAGGTTGGTGCTTTGTAGCTGAATGTTCCAAATACTCACGACTGGGAGCATCAAAATAGAAACTGAAGCTAATTAAATATGTGACGTTGTTTTCAGGCAATTATAACATTTTCAAATAAATAAATAAATACATAAGTGTAACATTGTGATCTAAATGTTATTTGTTAACATTTAATATCCTACAGAAGTGTAAGACTTTCTTTAAGTTGTGCAGAAGCTCGCACACGTTTCCAGAGCCTGCAGCAGTCGCTCTAACAGGATTTTAACATGACTGACTCTTCAAAGCACAGACTCACTGGATGAACCGTCACAGGGATTGACTCGGGGCAAGTCAGCAGTGTTATTGCCTCTTTTCCAAACCATTCAGATATTTAAAACTGTGTTTTCCAATAAGGCATATGTCCTGATGTATCTGTTTCATTGAAGTGTGTTGCATTATTACACTGTTACACTGGGGCTGCAGGTGTGAGCTCTGATCCAGGGCGAATCTTTGCTTTAACAAATGGAGTCACTGTCTTTTTGATTAAGCACAGGTCAAATACATGAATTATGCACTGCTTTACTCATTTCCCTGCACCAGTTAAACTATTATTAGGGCCATATCATGCAGAACCCTAAACTCAAACATGTGGATTATCAGAACATTGTGGTTTTATTTTTCAAGCTTTCAGTCTAACATGTGCTCTGCACTGCTCAGCCTCATCCTGCTGTAAGTGGAATGTAGTTTTATTAAAACCAAATACACACTTGCACTGAGGATAAAGTAGATTAAACATATTGTCTCATCAGCAAGTCATTATAAAAACAACACCTTGTTCCAGTTTGCAGCTGTTTCAAGACATGTTTTATGGAACATAGAGGTTCAATTAAAGATTTTCCAATATATTAATCGTGACTGTATTATGTCTTGGTTCACACATCAGATCATATCTGGCTGGTTCTGACAGTCATATCAAACCTCAAACTTTTGTATGTTTGTGGCTTTGTTCAACCCTCATAATACTGAAGACAAATAAGACTCATTATACATCACAAGATGCTGTTCACATTTCCTAATGATTCCTTATATTTCTTTACACTAAAGGGTTCTTCAAATTCAAAGCCTGCCACATTTACATGGCATAAAAATAGTGCTAGAACATATCGTTACAGTTTATTCTAATGGGGTTGCTAAGTGACCTAATGGTTTTCTATTTTCATGTATTACAAAAAGTGGTTTCAGTAAGTCTCTTGTAAGAAAAGCAAACTGGAGATCAAGGCTGAAGGGTGATGGACGACATGTTATGAACACAGACTTGTGTGTGTAGTGTTCACGTGTGTGTTAAAGACGGGCTCTGGGTAAAGACGGCAAAATGCATGTTCTCCCACAGTGGTAGAAGTGGTTTCACATTAAGCATCAGCTCTGCTAGTGTCAGGGAAGTAACAAAAACAAACATGGAAAATGGAATCAATTATGTTTAATTTACAGGAATGTAAAAGGTTTAAATTAACACAACATGTAGATTAGGTTATTTTCTGTACATATTTTAAGACACAAACTAACAAGCTTAACATATAATGAGTTTTGTGCCAAAAACGGGTCATGTGGGCTTAAACAAAACGAGTGACTAAACTAAGGGACACAAAGAAAAGTCACATAAACCCACAAACAGAACTGAGTGACAAATCAAAAGGCATAAAACAGAATTAACTAAACAGACCAACTGACTGAGCAAACACAAGCAGCGTACTGACACTGGCCACGCCCGACCAGGTGCTGGTGATGTTCTTAAACAGGGGGAGGAGTCTGGAGGCGGGACCGGCCTGTACAAGTGCTTCACCAATCAGAGCCCGGGGCTCTCACAGCAGGAACTCAGGAAAAGAACTTAAAACACATCACACACGCCTTGGGCCACATCAGCAGATTTATCTTTCATTATTCAGTTGTGTTTATAACTTTTAGGGTCACGGCTCCACAGATCTGACCTGTAACTTGGCTTTGCAGTGTCAGTGTGTGAGATTCTGAACTGAACTGAGTTAAGAGAAATTCTACATTTCATACTTAATAATGAGGACATAAGAAGATATGACATGCCTTCAGCTTTTGAGTCAGGAACCACATCAGCAAAAAACTTCAATATATTTTTTTCCGGGGGCTTGGTCCTGGACCTTCTGCTTTTGAATAAAAAAGTAGGAATAACCTAAACCTACCAGCCTACATCCGAGTGCATCATTCTCACTGTCACCTACAATCTATATTTAGTATAAGGATGAGGCTGCAATTTTTAAAGTTTAATAACCACTGTATTATTTTTATGAAGCACAATAATAAACTGCGATCCGAGTTTCAAGGAGAAAACTTTGAAGCAGTTTTTTTCTTCATTCACAACTGTCGAGGGCAAAGTTCCCAAACTTCTGAGCCTGGATCCCAACACAACAAAATTAAATTGATACTAATAATAATAATTTAAACTTGAAAAACATGTACTAATTGTCTTTATATATTTATTATATAAAAGTGTGTCATAAATACATTTTTTTAAATCTCTTGAGGTCATCTCACAATCCTCATGCTTTGTGACGCTCCCTTCTTCACTGACATCTCTCCTGTTGAGGAGAGCTACAAACTGAATCAGTCCAATTTCATTTTTATTTCCACCTCATTTGTGTCATTATCTCTGGATTATAAGATACAAATATTCGGCTTCTCCAAGACCTTGGCCTTGACCAGACCGAGAGCTTGACCACACTGCACTGAGCTTGACCACACTGCTGTAACCTTCAAGAACACAGGAGAATTTTTCTCTTCCATTTCTGTTCTTCTTGATATATTAATATAATAATATTATAAAGTGGATTTGGGTTTATTATGGTGAGGCACTAAATGCACAATGAGACAGACATAGACTCATCATGGACACTGATACTGAGCCTTAATTGGTAAAAGGTCAAAGTTGAATGGTGCGGCTCCTATAAACAAGCTAATTAGCGTCTTTCCCAGGATGTATCGATCTCTGTGTGATATGGCTAATGAGGCATCTGCACATCACAGTAATGACACTAGTGACAATAGAGATCCAATCATATATGACGGCTAAACTGGTTTTGTTGTGGCAGCTCAGAGTTTAGTTTACTGGAATATGGAGGCGCTGAAGGAGCAAGATGATATTTGGATGTTCTGTTTGGATTATTGGCCCCGACTGTTCAGCATTCTCTGAACACACGGCTTTTTAAATCAGCTTTCTTCATGGTCTGTGAGCTCAAAAAAGTGGGAAATGCAAACATTTAAATTTTTACAAAGTAAGTTAAGAAAATAAACAAGAATATGGTTCCTCAGAGCTGTGCTGTGTATTTATGCAACGTGAGGTATAATTGGATCATAAACAGACGTCATTTGTCACACACTTGGATGGATTTAGATATAAACAAAACATTTATTCAAAGTCACATCAACAATCTCTATATACAAAACTTTTTTCAATGTTGCCATCCAAAACATTATGAAACAGCATCATATATGGAGCGCCACCATTGGTAAATAATACATGACACCACCACAGGTCTATTCTACATCAAATGCTTTACCTCTTACAGGACAGAACTAATGTTTCATCAGTATAACTTTACAAAAGATTCACAATAATTACCTCTAAAAACACAAAATGTTTTAAGTATATTTATATCTTTATACACATTTTGATGAATGATGAGGTAGCTATATTAATCTACAACTAGGATTAAAAACGCATATAAAATCTGTAGTGCGGCTCTATGCAACTACAATGCAAATTTTAAAAGGCATTTTTGACACGTGTTTCCATATAAATGAGCCCAAAACTCCACTAAAAGCTCAAATATTCCTTTATTGTAGCATAATCAATGACTGGTCAAAAGTCTGTGGCTTATTATGTCCACAACCCACAGGAAACAAAGACATAGCGCCACACAGTGGACGGAGGTGCATTTTGGCCACTACAATTACAACAGTTATGACAATTGTGACAAGTGAAATATTTGGGTTCTCATCATTCAAACACCATTTCATATATTGTTCTTTTATATGTCCAGCTGAATTGACTAGATAGGTTTAATCTACACTGTGGAACATTCTAAACAAAGAAATAACATTTCCATGGAGACCAGCAGGTGGTGGAGCCTCCTCTAGAAATGCACCTTTAAAAGGGGCAAACCTACACAAAGTGCTTTTAAGTCGTCCATTCTCCTTTCACAATACCTGTTGGTAAATTTAGCAACTTTGCACCTTTCCAAACTGCTCCCAACTGGTTGAGGTGTTCAGCCCAAGGACAAAACAAGAGCAGGGAGGTGCAAGAGTGACGCTCAAACCATCGACCTTCCCGTTGCAGTATTGTGATGGCCTCTCTTCCTCCTGCGGGGCCTTTAGTTGAAGAAGTGGACTGCAGAGTTTCACCTGGTCTCAGACAGGTTCTTGAGGCTGATGTACAGGGAGCTCACCATGGTGGCCTCGTCCTGGATGGGCTCTTTGTTTTCGTGGGCCTGGGACACACACACCAGGGTGAGCAGTCTCTTGGGGAGGGTTCCACTGAACAGCAGGTAGATGCAGGGGTTGGCACAGCTGTTCAGGCTTGACAACAACATGAGGATGGTGAAGGTGGCAGCTATAACACACAAAACACTTGAGTTGGTCTGATGTCACCAGTAATTAACATTTCGTAGCAAGAGGTAGAAGCAAAGGGAGTTTTTCTGTTAAATATGAAAATGTGCATACAAAACAAGAACAGGCACACATGGAGTTAGTGTTAGAGGCTCTTACAGTGGGTCGGGGCTTGTGTGTCCCACGCTGACCACAGCTGCACGGTGAAGAAGGGCGTCCAGCACAGCACGTAAGCCAGCACTATCACCACGGTCATCTTCACGGTCTTCACCCTGGCCTTGGACATTCCGGCCACGCTGCTGGCCCTGGAGGTCATGTGGTGCATCTTGGTGTGAAAGTTGATGTGCACTGTACGGCAAATGCGCACCTGGCAGCAGATCACCGTGAAGATGGGCAGAACAAAAATGACAAGAGTGGTCCATGTCACATATGCCTTAAGCCCCCACGGCTGCACAAACTGACCCCAACAGTCATATACACCCGGGGCCACTTCCACGCGGGAAAAGATGAAGATCTGGGGAAGGCTCCCAATGAAAGACACGCACCACGCTGCGCACACGGGGCCGTTCCATCTCGCTGCGCGCCGCTGGAAAGTCACCATAGGTTTACAAATGGCTTGGTAACGATCCACGGTCATCACCACGATCATGTAAGTGGACGCAAACATGCCCACGACCTGTAAGTACTTCACCAGGCGGCACAGCACGTCTGGACCCACAAACCGGTCCGTAATGTCCCACATGAGCTGCGGGCAAACCTGGAAGAAAGTCACCACCAGATCCGCGACGCACAAGTGAAACACAAACACGCGCATACGGGACAGCTGCTTCCTACGTCGCCACAGCACCAACAAGAGCCCCGCGTTCAGGACCCCCGCAGTGGCGAAGATGATGGACAGAAGCGCAATCTCCACCCGGGCCAAGTACTCGTCGCGCGGCTCATCCTCCGCCAGTGCGCGCTCCAGGCTCTGGTTTGTGCCGTTTACGCTCAGCCAAGACATGCTCTGCACAAGGACGCAGGGTCACAGCTACACGAGCATCCCGGTCTGCAGAACTCCAAAGAACACAAAGTTTTTTTTGTTTTTAAAAAAGATGTAAACTTGGGTCAGCGAAACAAGTGGAATTCCTGCGTGCGCAACACGTAGTGATTTGACAAACTGAAAGACGAGCGAGAGGCGCTTATATGTCTGCAGAAAGGAGGAGCAAGCGCACTCCACACAAACATCATACAACAACAGGTCCTTTCTCACACGGACATTTTCTACATTACTAGATTGTGAATGTAAAAAAATACACTTATTTATAATATCACATAGTTCAAACTGTTAAAACCATTTTTGAAAGACTCGTTTCTACTCCGCATCTCAAATAATAATAATTTGTGTTATTTTTATTGATTACTTATTACCTGCTCTACAGACTTTATTTCGATAACTATTTCTAGAATTAGTTTATTAGCAAATGCCAGAACTAATAAAAACATTTTGTGCAGAGTTTAACTAGAATCAGGGCCTGTTGTTTTCTTCTCTTCGATTAAGGAAATTAACTTAAAGATTAACTTAAGATTCAGACACACGAGCTTGTACAGAACATTATGTGCAATTCAATTGAACTTTTATGGTTAGATTCTTGTTGTGTACATGTGATATGTCACACATTTAGTGTTCAGTCAGGTTTAATTCCATTGGAAATGTCACGTTAAATGTGTGTTTTGGACAGCACTGCTCTGTGCTTGTGCTCCAGATTGCAGAGGTATTGACATAGTTATTACATTCCCTCAGTGTGTGTCTTCATACTAACACCTCATTGCCATCCCTGGCCCGGTTCACTATAAATCAGCGTTATGTTCTGTACACTGCCATCACAAAAACATTCCAACTGAAAAGCAAACTTTGTCTGGAGATGGAGCTGGAGATGATCAGTTGACACAACTTTAAACGTCCTCTTGGCATATTCTGGCTATTAAATAGCACTGTTCTTGTTTAGCATTTTCTTAAGCTTAGTTGATGTTGAAGTTGGTGTAAACCTTTATTTTTTTGTACTCAAAATATAAGACTCTAGTTTTGATCCACTTGGCCAAGATTTTCTAAATTAAGACATCAAGGTCTAAAGAGCTATTTAGTCCAACAGGATGAAAGGAAATCTTATCTTAAAGCAAGTACAGATCATGAACCATGGTGGATAATGTAGTAAGACTAACCTTGAGTATAAGAGAGTAAGAGTGAAAAGTCATTCACCTTTTAATGGGAAATAAACATAAAATTACCTCAGTTGAACTGAGGAGAAAGCTCCAGTCAAAATCAAAGCATTTTTCAAACTCATATTTTCATATCCAATAGTACTTTCAGATTTCACACCGTCAAGTTGAAATACTGCAAATCTGTGCTGTTCTTGGTTCTAAGACTGTGTTTGATCCCATTCATGAATGCTGACGCAGGGAACATTCAGTCTTTCTGTAACAAGTCTATTGATTCATGAAAGTGCCATAATTAAATAATCAATTCACCAGTGCAGCACAAAACCAAAGCAGCTCTTACTCATGCTTCCATTTAGTTAAGACTTGATGTAGCTGAGCAGTTCCTCTTTGTCCATTTGGTAGTGACTTTTCTTCCAAATGTCCCGGAGCTTTTGTAAAGTAGCACCTATGTCCTTTCCCGACGTGACACCCATTCTCCGCAGGTCGTGCCCACTGATAGGAAACCGAGGAATGGACCAGCGACAGAGCTCGTCCAGCAGCCTGTCCTCGCCCCGATACTTGAGCAGCTCACACACCTTCATCTGGGTGTCCAACTCTCGACTCTAAAGGCACACACACACTGGCAATTTAACATTTTCTTTCTACATATAATAAAAGCAGCCAATGTCTCAGCTTGATTAAAAATATTAGACTTGAAGATGTTATTAAATAAGATCCACAGGGAAAATATAGATTTAAACATTATCTGTATAATAAAAGCAGCCAATGTCTTGAACATGTTATTAAAAAAGATTCACAGGGAAAATATAGATTTAAACATTATAACCCAATGTACAGTCACATAACTTAAACAAGAACTAAACTAAGACATGATGATAATAAGTACATTGATTTGCTTTTGACAATTTATTATATGTTGTTTGATATAAGGGCTGAAGGCCTTTTTTAGCCTCGGTCAGTGGTGTCTACTTGTCAATTAATATTTGTATATCAAATTTTATATGGGCAACAGGAGAAAGGAGAAGTGAGTGAGTGAATTAGCTGGAGATTTTGTATTTTTTTGGTATTAATGTAAAGAAAAAGGGTGATGATTCACATGTTCAATCTGTATACATATAAATATATTGTCTCCTAGTGCTTTTTTCTGCATAAATAGTTGCTTTTGCATGAAGTGTTGACCAAGATTTTCTTTAGTCAAATACATTCCTAGTCTGATATAGCACTGTCATCATGTGAAAAATGTGTGAATGCAAAAGAGTGCTCGTACGGGAGGTCAGATAGAGGAATATGAGCCCGAGTTTGCAATTATTGTATTATTTTATACTATTTGGTTGACTTGGCAAATTGTATTTATTGCTATTTAAAACAAATAATCCCACTGTTTTAGTAAAATCTGAATTGTCCCAAATTAGCCCAGGCAGCTTATTTAATTGTTAATCTATGTTTGTTATATCTGTTCCTTTTCAAATAAACAAATACATAATAAATAGTAGGTTTTGCTCTTTTTTTAATCAGCTATTAGCCTTGAGTACCAGCATGTTTTGTTTGGATTTACCAACTGACTAAATAAAATATGTTTGACCACATTGTGACTACACTGTTCTTTTAGATTTGTAGAGAAACAAGAGCATTTTTTTTTTTATTGATATAAATTTGTCACATTTTTATGTAGCGCAGCCCTCTTAAAATGGTAACTGAGTTCATAGCAATTTCATACCCTGTAATTTAGGGGAAAATTATTCAAACTGTCCCTACATTTGGCCAGTGCTTTACCACCTTTGGTTGCTCGGTTTCTATTAGAATCTGCACCGGCCGAGCAGATCTCTGATTCCAGTACTATATTCCAATACCATGTTCCAGGACTGAGTTTTCATTTGGAACAATAATTCCGTAACATTAAAAAAAAAATGCATTATAACCTAACAATTACCATCACTGCTCTACAAAGAGGAAATACGTTTTGAAGTATGAAATAATGTTTGTTTTTTTTACAGCGTTGGTCTCTCCGGAGCCTTGCAATTTTTCTCTGGCCTAGGGACATAATTGAACAACTCCTGTCTCCCACACCCACTCCCCACTCGGCCTTTCATGCTCTTCAAATTACATTACTGTGGGAGGTGACTGTGTGTAAAGGCCTAGTAATCATTTGTCTTTCTATTACAGAAACATAAGGTAGACAGATGAAGGCAATCTTGAGTTTAAACAAGGCTTATGTAATATACTGTGCTTGTTGTCAAATTATTGCAAAACACATGACCAATCCAGTAATAAAGTTGTTCTTCAACTAATAATTTGACAAAAGTAATGATAGTAGTGAAATAAGATGTATTAAACCTATTGCTGCCTTTAATGAATAATTCATACAAGCAGTAAAACATTAAATGGTGAGGCCTTGTGAGTGAATGTCTTTTGAGTGGAGTAAGCCACCTTATTGTACCCAATTTGTATCACCGTTTTAAAGGGGTAAGTGAAAAGGGGGATTTTCAGACCAGTGGTACTTCAAATGCCTGACACTAAAGATTACTTAAACATGCATGAATCATTCAAAATACAAATTCAACTAAGTTAATGATAAAGAGAACCCATTATAAGATAGTAAAAAGCTCTTAAATTTTGCATAATGTCTTTTTTAAACACACACCAACTGCATTGGAAGAAATTACTGCTGTCAATCAATTAACATATTTAATAATGATTAATCTTATTAATGTTATAGTTAACTTGCATTAATTGTAAATTAATCACACATTTTTGTCAACTGAATCATTTTAATACTCTTATCAACATAGGTGGACAGGCTTGCTTCATGTTCCACTTTCTGACTAATTTCAGGAAGTGCCCTGCAACAGTGTGAGCAAAGTGCCTCTCCTATCTTCATAACAGTCACAGTGACTGAAGTTCCCACTGTGGAGTGAAATAACATTCTGTGACCCCGAGGTAGTTCTTATTACTGAGGGATGTTCCGCAATCTCCAACTAGGGCCACTGTGTTTGTCTGCCCAATGCCTGTACTAAGGGCCAAACTAGGACTTTAGAGACATGCAGTGCTCAAACATAATTGCGTAGAGTTTGATGAGCCATACTCACACCTGCACAACCAAACGGAGCCTCGGTCCAATGATGTCACATGACGCTGTTTGTTTAAATGTCGCGCAGCAGAGCTAACGCTTTAGCGGAAAAAATAACTCAAGAGTTATATTAAAATGAACACTTAAAATTGTTTTGTGTTAACTTGTTAATAATGTGATTTTTTTGACACAAGAAAAAATGAAAACTTACATCAATAATAAAGTCAGTGAAAGGCTTAATGCTGTGTGGTTGCTCGGTGTCTTTCTGGAGATCATGTCTGTACTTGACCAGGAAAAGAGCCAAAGTTTTTTCCTCTCTGGACACCTTCAAGCGGAGATCCATTTTGTCCACCTCCTCTGAGCTGTGGAATAGAGCAGCCAGGATGGTCATAGGTTTCGGGGAGAGGTGTTTGGAGTTCTCCCACACTCGCTGCATCTCCTCGAGATCGCCATCTGTTGGCAAACCTATGCAATATAAAAGGCACCTGAATGATAATGAGCTCTAAATATGCAAATATTCAAAAATAAACAATGGCAACTTAATGAACTTAATGAATGATGATGTGATCATTTAACTATTAGATCACATCAAAACATGTGCTGTTTATGTCGGACTGTAACACACTGTACAATATAAAAATATATAGGTAACTGTAAAATTAAATTGTCACCAGGAAAAAAGCTGATGAAATCTTAACAGTAAATTGGAAACCAGTCCATTGCTACAGCACAAACATAAACTTTGTTGTTACTTTTAGTACAGACTTTTTCAGATTCTGCATAAATGTGACCTACATAGACAAAGCATAAACCGTAACCATAGACGTGTAAAACATACCATTTTGCAACTAAAATGATGAAAAAATTACTAACAAAGGACTGGCACACATTAATTAATATAATAAATACAGAATGAAAAATGTTGTGCTCCAAAGTCTGGAAATTACAGGTTTAAAATGCTCCTTACCGATGTACTGTGCCAACCCCAGCTTATAGATGAGCTCCAGCAGAGGCCCTGCGTGGTTGCCAACAACTAGCTTCTTCAGTTCTACCCAGATTCGTTCCCCTGCGATCCCTGCCAGTCCATGGGCATTTTCTTTGATAGCAGAAAGTGTCTCTGGTTCATGATCATCTGGTTGCAAAGCCATTCTGCCATAGAACCTGGGGAAAAAAAAATTTGTATGACTTTCTACTTCCTTTTTTGTGAAAGAGCCCAAAAATGCTTTCCAAACCTAAAATAGTATAAGTAATTCAATACATGCTCTCCAAACCTAAAATAGCGCAATATTCGCAGATAATCCTCTTGGATTCGCTGCTCAGCACTGCCCACAAATCGAACTTTATGGTTCTGCAGGTCTTCATATCCTTTGAAATAGTCATACAATGTGCCATCAAGACCTGAGGGGTACAAAAAATGAAAAGAAACATCTGTTAAAAACAGCTGTTAGCCTGTCTTCTCTTGACATTTGAATACCACTGTCATCAACATGCAATATTTGATTCCATAGGTATGTACCTAAGAACATGGAGTTGATAGTGAGGTCTCTGCGCTCTGCATCCTGTTGCCAGTCAGTGGTGAATTCAACCTCTGCATGTCGCCCATCTGTCTGAACATCCACACGCAGTGTAGTCACCTCAAAGTTTTCATTGTGTATCTAGAAACAGTCACAGGACACAAAAAATGGACTTTCACTAACAAAGTCTTAAATTCTGCATCTCTTATATGGAAAGTAAAGAGTAAGTAGCAAGTAGCACTAAGTAAAGAGTGATTTTTATTATAATTTAATATTTGGTTCTGATGAATGTCTTAAACAACAGTTTTTACGTATTAAGATATAATGTAGATATAATTTGACTCTCACTCTGGCAGTGATGGTGCCATGCTTCTCTCCTTTGTTGTTGATCATCCGAATACCCGCTGCCTGAAACATGCATTTCATCTCATCTGGGGTAGCTGTTGTTGCAAAGTCCACATCATCAGGCCTTTTGCCAGACAACAGATCCCGTACTGCGCCCCCAGCAATCCGGAGCTCGTAGTTATTCTTCTGAAATATTTCTACAAAAGTAAAAACAATACATAAACATTGTGTGATGGTGGGGTGCCAAGAAGCAAACATGAAGGTTCAAAGTATCAGCGCGATAATAAACTAAAAATAGAAAAAAGGACGGTGCCATCTAGTGGATGTATTATGCAAATATTTTAATTATTTTGTAAAACCTATCAAATGGTTAAATTAAACAAATACAATGGTTATATGCAAAGGAACTAAAGAGCAATTACATTTTAACCTATTAATTTGGTTGCATCCAATTGTTGGCTAGTCAAGCCCTTGGTAAATACAATATTAGAAGATCACTCTATTACCTTTAATTTACATACACTATTTGTCATCGCTGCCAAAAGTGTGGATAACTTTATTTCAGGTGTCCTATCTTTATTCATGTTAGGAAAATAAAGAAATACGGCCCAATTCATATGTTGAAATCAAATGTCATAGTCCATGATCTTACCTGCTAGGCCATTCAATCCTTCAGTGAACACACACTGAAACTCACTGGTTTTCAGCTGCATAGTGAAGAGACCCCTTCTGAACAACACTGCCCTACCAACCACAAGAGGACGGAGCAATTTACTCCACATCCGAGAATTAAACGTGTTCTTTGCACTTCACCCTAAGCTAGCACTGTTCACTGTCGACATAACGCCCGCTGAACAGATTACGGACTTACTTTCTTCTCAAAAGTAATGCAGATAAGTACGCCTACAGTATATTACTGTAATAACCTGAATCAATCAATTCAATAAAGTCAGTCAATTTCCAAACATTTTATGTCTCCAATGACTTCTCACCAACGTTTTCAGTAGAAACAGGAAGTGAGCGAGTGCCATGCGGCCGCTGGCCAATAGCGTGTAAGAACGTCACACTAAGGAGGTGGAATTTTACCGAAAACAGAAGAATTAGGTTTTTGTTTTATTTATTTATTTATTTTTGATTCTCTTGTATGTATAATTATCTTCTTTGATTTAAGTTTACGTCTATGTCAATTTTGTTATTGTTAAAGAAAAAAAAACACGCTGTCATCAAACTCTCGCGATACTTGCTCGTTGTTTTCTTTTCCTGTAC
>KN495451.1:43692-67070 GCA_000787155.1 Scartelaos histophorus
GACTGAGACTCCAGACTGCCACTTCGCTGTCGGAAGTGGTGCGACGGTTCCTCTGATCTAAAATATTATTAAAGAAAATAGATTGAATGGATTGAAAGGGAAACAAGTGGGAAAACAGGCTATGCAACTGTATTTATAGCAGTAATCTGAAGAACACAGAATCTAAAGAAATGAGTGGAAAAAGTATGGTGGTGACAAAACAACGAGCGCATGTTTACAAGAGAGGCACCCAGAGGACGGCTGTACCTGAGCTGCGTGCTGCTGAAGGCATTGCGGGTGAGGAGGGGGGTGGGAGGCATGCTGCGAGCGTCACGTGGCTGCCTGCAGGGAGGCTTGTATGGACTAGTGTGGCTTGACAAGGCATCACAGTTTGAGTAGTAGTACGGGTCCTGGCCATAATTTAATCTGAAAAGCAGATAAGAGATGTATTCAGAGTCTAGCCCTTTTTATCAAGGCTTAACAATCTGCCCTCGTTTGAACAAAAGGAGAAAACCAACACCTCTGAAGCAGCACTTGAGTCATCGCTAACACCTGGCTGAGTGTCATTTCATAGCCCATTTAACATATGCTTTAAGGGCTAACTCTCTATGCCTTCAGCCTACAGACTACTACTGCAGCAGGCGTATTTTCAAACATTTCCCAGAGCCACTTTCCTGTTTTCCCATTTTCCTTGCCGCATGCATCGACGTGTTCTTTTCCATCTATTTTTAAAGCCTCTGTGTTTTGGCTGATAAGGAGAAGATTGCTGAGGGAGGGAGAAGGAGAGGCGACTGGCAGGAATGTAGCTCTGGGTCTATTCTGCAGGTCTGTACTAGCTCCAAACTTAGGGCTCCCAGAAAAACAACCCATCGGGAGGCTGAGTCAACAGTGTACGGCGCACCTGCTGTCGGCCTGCTGCTCGTTGGCTGAACTTCGGCGGTCTTTGCTGTAGTGGATGTCCAGCGTGTCTGCGTGATGCGGCCGTGGCGAGTACTGCACTGATCTCGACCTCTGTCTCTGGGTACCAAGATCCTCGTCTGTGGCAATATTAACATGCTCGGTTTAGAAACACAAGTAAAACAGGTTGCATTCACGTGACACTGCAATATTTTAGAGCTGTTATAGTTTGAAATTAAACTTGCAGAGTAGCTGTCAGATTGCTTCTCTGTTAGTGTGAATGAAGTAAATACATCTTTTCACCATAGCTTCAAAAAGCAGCGTTATTTATTCAACAACAAAGGTGTGATTGTTGTCAGTTGAAAGGACTTATATGGTTTGGCATATGTGTATTTTCTTTTTGGTTATTTAATTCAAAAGCCATGACATTATCAAATTGTCAAACATAACAAACTATTGCAAGAGCAAACTCAAATGCAAGTTACACACCGTCATCCAGAGTGAGGCTGTCTGACAAAGAGCTGAGCTCCGAAATGTTCACATCATCTACAATGATAAGAAAAATCAGACAATCTTTTCACATTTAACACAAAAATAACTAAAAACCGCATTCCTTTTGTAGTACCTGCTAATATAAGAGATGCTCGCTGCGTGGGTACTTTCCCCTTCTTAACCCTGTAAGCATTAATCTCCTTCTCGATCTCCTCCAGCTTCCTCATGGCATCTAAAAAGTTGCCCTTTCTTTTCTTCTTCACCGTTTTACACAGATCGCCTTCATTGGCTAGTTTCAGCGCGGCTTCTACGATCTTCTGTTGCAAGGCAAATCTGCTCTCGAGATTCCTGAGGTGTGGGTCCTGCAGCAAAACAGTGAGTCAATATTAAGTCTCCTGAAGAAATCACTTTGACAGGCTTTGACAGCAAGATGTCAAAATGGTAGTGCTGTTTTAAAGATTGTTTTAACAAAATGCATAATTGATCTTGCCTACTAACATCTAAAAATGCAAATCTAAAAAGTGAATTAATGTCAACCCACTATTAGTTTCATTACTTAATTCAAAATCTTGGGCTAAATGGTCAAATCCGATCTTGCATCCAGAATACTATAAGCCTCTTACAAATTGGAATAATTTCACAACATAAAATATCATGAAACTAAGCTAACCTCATCATAGGGGAAGAGGTCATCCAACTTAAAGGCTGTCCCAACACGGCGGCGGACCTGAGGAGCTTTTTCCCCAGTCGCTAAAGGATAATCTTTAGGCAATTTTCCTGTAAGCTCCTGCAAACAACAACAGGAGTGAGCATGCAGGCTAAAAATAACTCCAAAATGGTGTTGAAAAGAGGACACTCACAGCCTCTCGCAAACACATCTTCTTCAGCTCCTCCAGCTTCAGTGCCAGAGCTTCTTGGAGATTCTTCTCTTTCTTTTTCAGCTCGGACAGTTTCTCTTTCTTCTGCTCCTCGTTCACTTCAGACTCTGCCGAACCTAAATGACGTGCACCTGTGATTAGCTTTAAATATTGCAATAAATCATCACCTGCCAATGTGCCATGGACCAGAAGTCATTAAAAGCTGATTAAGTCAGCGTACCGGCTGAAATGAGGCTGCCGTTGCTGGCCATAATGAGCTGGTCTTTGCTTTCCATTTTGGAGAGCTTAGTGATGCGTGGAGCGTGGATTTCTGTGAGGTCCACTGCGATGTCACCCGTGCTTCTGGCTGTAGTCATCATCGCCTGCAGATGAAGCACACAGCGGTGAGGACTGAGGGAAAATCAGCGGCTTAATGAGAGAATATTTTATTTTGGAGGCTCGTCCATTTGCATTCTCTCCTCTCCTCATTAATCACCGTGGGCTCTATTCCTGGATGAAATGTGAAAGATCTTTTGAAGAAGTAATTAGCCAAGGCCATTTCCTATAATTTAGGATGTTGTGCATTAATTCATTTAAACTAATATAAACAACTGAGAAGCAAGTGTTTACCTAAAGCCTGAAAGTAAAACTTACCACATTATGAATGATGTATGGATGAAGAAATAATACAGTTTAATGCAATTTTATCACCAAAATATCATAACTGTATTTTTCATATTTATATCAAAACACGTACACTACATGAGATTTCACATTTAAAAAATTGCAGAATAATGCGGCATATTGACAGAACCTTTGCTTTGCCTCCTGTCCAGGTAAAACTGGTGCTGACTGATGGCCATGGCCCAGATGGTCTTAATCAGAGAGTGGCTGGCGTACCATGAGTGAATAACCAGGCCACCTTGTCCAAATGTCCGTTTAGTCACTGTTTTTCTGCACATGTAAGAAAAAGGAGCAGTTATTATTACACCTAAAAAAAACTAAAATTAGCATTTACAAAGGATGTGTCTGTTAATAATGCATCTATATATAGCACCATGCTGTAATTAGACTTGTGTTATTTAATAATAGTTTACAGTGTGTGTGTCATCTCGCTCATTTGAAACAACCAGGCAGCAATATTTAACGCTAGACATTTTGTGGCTGCTACTGCCACATAAAAAGAATAAAGCAACATTTTCTAAAAGGGGGTCTATGAGATCGCCTTGGATCTAAACTAGCTTTATTCTTTGTACCATTGCTGAATGACATGATTCTTCAAACTCAACAATAGGTTTTTAAAGCTTCTAATAAAAAATATTATATATATATTGACAGAACAAAACAAAGCTGTTAAAAAGGGTCTGAAAAGCTTAGATAATGAGAGCAGGAAATACTCATTAACTAGACAGGTTATAGGCATTAGCTCAGCCCTAAGTGGGCCAGAGCATGCCCTTCACCCACAGTAAGGTGTGGGATAAGGTCGTCTGACATTATCGCAGAACTTGAACCAGTCTCCTGGAACGCACTATAAAAAGTGCTGCCTTCACTGACCTGTGTGGGTCGTTCACTTCCACTGCAAACTTCTTCTCTCGGAAATACAGATTCTCCAGCTGCTTCCACTGGTACAACTGCAGAGGACAGGGACGGTTTGTTAAAGGGACTGAGCACACAAGCCTAGAATCAGCCATTGTGTGAAGTGTGTGTTTACAGCGTCACTCAACAAACAGTGACAGCAAAGACACACCAGATGACAAAATTCACGTGAGAGCCTCTTTACAGAATGGGTGGTTATTCTAAAAATGCACTGACTCCTCCTGGATATTTCTGAATACATTTTCCAGTTGACTTGCCACATTATCTGCACAAACACAACAGCTGATACGGAAAACAGGGCTCAGTGGGGCAGTCAGTCAGGTGTGAGACGGGACAATTACTCTACTGCTGCTGAAAACTGCATGAGGAGAAATGGTGGCATTCAGGCATCGCACTAGCCCCTCGCCCTGAGCTATGAGCACAAAAGCTAGAGCGCTTTGTCAAAGTCAAACATATGCTCAGCCAACTCATATCTCACCAATGCCTCCTCCATTCATTCCCAGCAAGGGCCATTCTCATTACCAAAACACAAGGTACTAAGCTACAGTAAACAATATAATATATATAAACAATATAATCCCCAGTCTATCGCCACAATTGACCTATAACATGGACACAGTCACACTAGTCATATATCAATAAACAACTGTAGTAATTTGAAAGAAAAAAAAAATCTTTTGTATTTCTAAAGGAACCCTAAAGTACATGACCAAGCTTACCTACCGTATAAGCTCCTTTTTTCTGCTCTTTTCTCATCAAATCCCGACTGAATTGTACCGTTCCCTTTGACTTAGAGTTTCCCACAGGGCTAGAGCTTCCTTGAACAATACTCTCTCTTGTCTGTTCTCAGGAGTAGGATAGGTGTTGCAAGAGTTTCAGCTGAGCGAGCCACGCCCCCTCTCTGACATCACAGCTTCCTCACTCGCGCTCCCTCCAAACCTCGGTATCTCTCCTCCTCCCACACCTCGCACTTCCTTCGGAGACTTGATAAACTGGTAATTTGGTATGAAGTATGTTTAAAAATACAAATCCACGTCTGTGAAGATTAGGCCACTGGTGATAAACTGGTGTGTGTGTCACTCTGTAAATGCAACACAAAGCAGCGCTGTGTCCACTGCTCAAACATGTAAGGAATCTGTTACTATGGTCTAATCATTAATACAAGGTACTACCTGCTTCTCTCTGCTTGGACCTCAGCCATGTCAGGGGGGAATTCTGTCATTTATGTTTTATCACTACTACACTACTACACAACACTAAGTTTTCATCACATTCTGAAATGTTCTGGAGGTAGGTGGGCAATAGTGCGGCTAAAGAAATCAAATAGAATATCACAGTATTGGACAATATAGTATTGCATTTCTAATAATGGCACTTTATATTTGATTTAAATCAACAGGAAAAAACTAACTAATGGTTTCTTTTTGAAGAATAAAATTGCTGGATTTGTTTACACTTTCAAGTCAGCAGTGTGTCATTCACTACCAAAAATATTCCAAAAAGCCACACAAGTTAAAAAGGAAGCACACAGACAGACAGTGTAGTGCTACTGTCAGCAGAGGAAACCTTGGTGGATTCTCTGATATAGGAACAAATAAGGTGCATCTTAAAACAAATGAAGTCATTCACAATCTTCAACAGCTAATTTAGGGGCATTTACATATTTACAGCCACTGACTTCCACTAGAATATCAAACACTGCACATCTATGTACACACAGGGATCCTGAAACTAAAGCAGTGACTCGTAATGCAGTCAAAATATGTGAAGGATGTGACACTCCTTACTCTGCCATCACAAGACTCCAGGAACTGCGTCCATGGAAGAAGCACGAATTCTCTCATGGCAAACTCTCCATAACAACAGGAGTCCAGTGAAGAGCCCCTGTTTTATTTCACACAAAGTGAGCAAGTATTTCAGTTTTATCTGTGTCTCATTAGAGCCAGGTGGAAGTGCTCCAGAATGTGTGTGGTTTCAGACACACCCACAGACCCTAGGCTCATGCTGGAGACTCTGCGTATTCAAATTTACAGTCCTTCAATAAAAATGTGTCAAAGGACTGACTCCCACGAGTTTGAACAAGACCTGGTTGGGACTGCACCTGACAACGGGCCACACACCAGCTCCAGCTTCCCCAAAACAGGATCCTCTAGTATAGAGCAGCGTTGGTGGTAAACAAAGTCGTGTTTCGAGCATATGTCTGACGGCTCCATTGCTCCAGCATGCCAAAGATGACAGTTTGTCATCCATAATAAACACAAGATTTATTTTAAAACGGCTGGCTCATCATTTTGGAGGGTCTGCACAAAGTGTCCTATTACCCTCAGGAGGAGCACGCCGGAGAGTTTCATTCAAAAGGAATAACTGACCATCTGTTTTGGACGCTGCCTCAGTGGCTCCTACACACTGTGCTTCTCACACTAACCATAAGTTATCAACTGGGATATGAGCCAACTCTACTGACAGAACATGCTTGCTACGCCAAAGCAAAAACACTAAAATCGTAGTGAGTCATCTTTCTCGGATCATAACCTGAACACAGTTATGCATAAACTATGAACTTTCATCACTTCCATCCTAGTCATAAGGCTTCATCCTGTGCAGCTATTCTTAACATACCAATTCACACAGATGTCTTTTTGGCATCCAGAAAGCTCTCACAATAATTACTTTTTACAAATGCATTACAATAACTAAAATAATACACAACAGAAATATTACAAAGAATATGCTGTAATTTACAAAGCTGACCACACTGGGTCAGACTATAAAGAGTTTTGAGTCCTGTTGTCTAATGTTCCAGGACTAGATGTGCAATCATACATCCTACACCAGAGCTAACCCTGCCCCCCTCCACTGCCATTCTGGAGGCTACAGTTAGTTATTGACCACTTGTTTGATCTATTGTGTCCCTACAGAAACCCAAAGACTCACATTAGCATAATGAGTTCAGTTAGCCGAGAGGGGGCGGCCTGAACGTAAAGAAGACCACGCGACATTTTCTAAAGTAAAACGTTTTCCTGACCCGAGTTAGCTTGTACTACAGTGTCTGTACCATGTGACCGTCTGACCTCCTTGTGTAGTAATAAAACGCACTTTTCGCTAATGAGCCCCTTTTGCACCCCACCACTCTCCCCTTATCCCCACCCACCCAGCTGGCCCCGTGCCAAGCCCCTCCCACGGGCCGCGGCTTCCCACAGAGCTCCATAATGACGCCTCCACCGCGGAGCAGCACTCCCCGCTCTGTCAACAGGGTGCTGCCATAATGGAACAGCTTTGGTGTGGTCAGCAAAGGGTCACACATGGACACGGCCGATACTGCAGCCATGTTAATACAGGCTCAACTCTATTTCAATCAAACAGCAAAATATACTAATTCAGCCTTTGATTACTGTATTCTTAAGGTGATTCCTGCAGTGTAAAATGTGTAATTTCAAGGATATATCAAGCATAGGAACAATACAGGAAAAAGATTTGGCTCAGATGTGGTTACTTTTTTGTCTTTTCTTGACAACACCAGAAAACCACTTCAGTCAAATACATTTCATGATAAATAATTCTGATTTGAACTGAGAATTTGGGCATTCACTACAACTAAAGAACAATACACAAGAAAGCTCTATGGTGTCATATTATTTTCTTGCAACATACTAAATGTCATTGAGCCTACTGACTCTATTTTACGCGTGAGATGGTTAAACCTGCACATATAGTGAGAATGTCCTACCTTTCTTGGCTTGAGCTTGTCCTGTAGGTCGTACTGGCCGATGCCTTTGTAGCTCACGCCGAGCCACCACGGAATGCCCTGCTTGTCCTACGGAGGCACACACATTACAGCATGGCTCATTAGAAGGCACTTTACTGGTGCGATTGTTTAAGGGAGGGTTTTACCAACTATATTACCCCATTAGGCTCACAGCAACAGCAACGCAAGAGGAGATCAAGAAGAGAGAAGCTCTTAAAAAGTCTGCCAGTCCCTACCACCGCTGTTTGATCTTCTCAGACACCTTAATTTAAATTCTTTAAGTACAAGTCCATAGATGCGCTAGTGGAATTAGCTGAAGCATGCTAAACCTAAAAGATCTCCTGATTTGATTCTGTCTTAGAGGTATAGTTCTTTACTCTTCATTCAGTCCTTCCAATTCAGTTTCTTTGTATTAAACATCGGTAAATGGACAGATATGACCTGCCTTATTACATATTACTGTGTCTGTGTTCATCATTACACACCATACTGTACATATCTCTGTGTTCAGATTGTGCATGAAAGTCTTATTTACCAAATTGTCCTACACTAAAGTTCTGCTAGTACTTGTCAAAAATGTGTGTATAATGGTAAATTGCGCCTAGTAAATCAATTTGAAATGATTGACACCTTGAAAAGTGTCAGCCCTGGGACTAATCTAGCACTAAACAGAATATGCTGCTACAAACTGGAACCTGGAATGGGCTCGAACAGAAAAAAATATTTCTTTTAGTCTGTTTTGGTTTAGAATTTTAACATTCAGATTTATATCAAGACATTAATGAAAACTGCAAAGTAGCTGATAAATAAAAGTTCAGTGCTGTTACCTTCACAGGGTAATAATGGACTCCATACGTGGGCAGTGACTCCACCAGGGCCAGATACCTGCAGAGAAAACACAGCACTCGTTCACTCACACTTCATCTCTGTCACCCACCGGCTGCTGTACACGAGAC
Source organism: Scartelaos histophorus (assembly GCA_000787155.1). Taxonomy (NCBI): domain Eukaryota; kingdom Metazoa; phylum Chordata; class Actinopteri; order Gobiiformes; family Gobiidae; genus Scartelaos; species Scartelaos histophorus. Next base: position 52,215 of record KN495451.1, read on the forward strand.
CGAGTGGGTTTTAAGCTTTGACGACACAGATACAGTCCCACTGCCATTGATCGACCTCAGCCCATGACAGAGTCCATCGATCACCTCAAGGGCACAAATCAGACGAGAGTAAAAGACCAGGGTCACTCACAGTTAGAGTACAGAGGAAAACACACTGGACAGACCGATAATGACACAGTGTCGGCCATGTTTGAACCACCAGTCAAAGGTGAAGCAGACAGACTCTTAAAGGCTCCTCACTCACTTGACAATCGCCTGTCCTCTGGTCTGTCCCTTCAGTTTCTTGTAGTGTTCGATGACCCGGTCCTCACTGCAAACACACAGATATAAAACACTGGAGTAATCTCAGTGTTATGTGCTTTGTGAATTCGTGCAGAAAATGCAGGGTGTCCTATTGGTTTGTACTGCAGAGCTTTAATGCACCTCCCACAGCAATCATTAGTGCTAATGGTGAAGCGCGCACACTGGCTTATCAGAGACCACCGGGCTGCACATGGCCTCCACTTTTCCCAGAATCACCATCAATTTCATTTGGTATTAAAGTGTGCAGCTGTATTAAAGAGACATTTGTGAGACTAGAAACACCACAGTGCAGATTACACCTGGTCTACACATGAACTACCACATCTGCACAAACCTCAGGCATCTAAAACCACTGTTATTTGGTGTTCAAAAGAAATAAGAAATAAGAATTATTATTCTGTTTGGTGAAAAAGTATTAGTATTAAGTATTAGTCTAGTAAGTAGTAAGTATTAGTCTACAATAAAATATAAAATTTCAACTGTGGATGTGTGAATACAGTTATGACTCACACAGTCATTGAGTCACTGCCCTTCAGCACCTACAGCTCAATGACAAATGACGAGAAACTAAAAAATGCCTCAGCGCTAATAGATAGTAATGATTTGAGAAGACAACAAATCATAATAAAGACAGCTTACCAATATGAGAGAGACGGATGCTCCCTCAGGACCCGTGTGGGTAAGACTGGCAGCTGCTTTAAGTCAGACCTGGCAGTTTCACAGCTGAAATCAAAGGGGGGGCAAAAAATATTAAAATTTAATTCAATCTAAATGATCTTTTTATTCTATTTATAAAGCAGCTTTGAGTGAGAAACAATCCTTATTTCATCTTTATTTGGACATAGATATAAGTGTAAATGCCCCACACCTGTATGAGATACAGCGATGTGCTTCAGATTGTATCTCAAAGCTGTGTGTAATAAATCTTTTGAGGGAGAAAACTTCAGTGTCTGGATGTTGTTTTTAGTCTTTCTTATCTCTACAAACCCACGGTGTTGCCAACTCAGATTCATTTATGTCATGCCAAATTTCATTTAGAAAACCCCATATGGCGGCTTTAAGACTTGACATCAGAACAGTTCATTTGGCACAGAAATAGCTTCAGAAATCCCCCTTGACGTTACTCTTGTGTTTGGATTAGAGCATCTTCATAGAGCAGCAAATGAAAGAAATAACAAGCCCTGACGGTATCACAACACGGCCAAGAATACAAGCCTCACTTATGGAATATCATAAACACAAAAGCCGTAAACAGTCCTCTGTGTCACGGCCAAGGACTTTGATAGTGGACTGAGGGGAAAACACATGGTCCAGCTGGATAAAAAGCCTTCTGATGTGGATAGGCTGTTCACTGTGCTCACAGATAGAAAAAAAAACCATTCACCAGGACTTGGCAGCATTTCCGTGCCGAAAGGTATTGTCCCAGTCACAGCGCTGTTACCAAACAGTCAGTGGCCCCTCAAACTGGACACAAATACAAGACGTACACCACTGCCTCCATCTTAACCAAGCACGTTTCATTGGTGATGTTTGGCACAGTCAGAAATGGCAAATCCTACCGTAAATTAATAAAGGCATTTTATTTTAACCGGTGAGTGCCTTGGATTTTTTGCATCTTTAAACTGTCTTCCCTTCCCCAAAGACACCACTGTGTTTTTTCTACTTTTTTCTACTGTGTATTATCCTCTGGAGGTCCAGGAAGCGCTCCTTTTTGAAACTTTTTATAAATCCTACATTATGTTTAAATGACAATGCTGACATTGGCATTAGAACAGAAACAACCAAAACCACGTGTTATTAAACGCTCAGTCAGACTCTACTCACTTTTAAAAGTAAGTAAATCCATATTGCAGAATAAACAAACGTGAGCATTAAGTGCACTGTGGTGTGTGTCACCCCTGCAGCTACTGTCCATCATGGACCCTACTGGACTCACTGAACAGACAGGACCTAGTTGTCAGTGAGGGTAAGAGGTACGTCCTGTATTCACCAAGCTTGGAATAGCAGGGACAGATTACAAGAGTCACATATTTGAAACTCACTTAAAACAGCTACACAAACAAAATATGTTGTGCATTGTTGGGCCAGTGCCATCTTGACCTCGAGTGAAAAGGCTGTTTAAGTAATGAAAAGTAACAGGCTCGAGGAGACTCATAATGATGCAGTTATGTGAAGCCGCTTACTAAACAAAAACGGGCCTGAGCCTCTCCAAGGGCAGGGCCACTTGAATCACTCTCCTTGTAGCAGCTCTATAGGCTTGACTGGGTTCTGCTGCCATGGCACTTCACTGTGTGTTTGATGGCATATAGGTTTTATGGGGAGCCAGGGGCCCGGCGTTGTCGAGGTGATCTACTCTGCCGCCACTGCTCCGTCAGCAATCTGGGATTCATTACTGTGTGTTATCTCCCCACAGCAGGCAGCGCGGGTGTCTGAGGCCCCGCCCCTTTATGCCCGGCCGCTGTGGGAGAGATCCTCATGTGTCAGCTCTTCCCTGGACTGACATGTGGCGGCACAATGACAGAGCCTGCTGCTGTGAATGGACCACTAAGTACCGACTACACCTGCAAATAGAAGCATAAAGCTAAATGTGTCCAGTGTGATATTACTATGGCTGCAATTAGGTCTTGTGTGATAATCTGGTAGGATTACAGTCATCAGTACAGTGCAATTTCTGGATTGGTGATTATGGGGGTACAGTGTAAAGACTGGGTAATCTGTGTGCCAGACCACAGAAACAAGGCGAAATGCCCTTCCGCATCCCTTCCCTGTCTATTATATTATTATAAGGTTATTTTTGTTAACCAGGCGTCCAGTTATATGGCTTTTAAAAACTATTCCTAGGGCAATTATTTAGTATCTGTGGCAAACCGAATGGAAATTTTCTGCTGTACAAAAGCTTTTAACGATACATCATTGCCGTAATTTAAGAATCTCTGTAAAGCTCCATTTCCTTCAGTATTTTTTGAAATTGTAACAAGTGGATGGATTAAAAAAATCTTCGTTTTGCCAATAGCAGCTGTTCAAATGAGCACAAGTTGTAGCCTTGAACTCGGTCAGCCTGTACAATGGGAACATTCAGTAGTTTCTTTGAACAATGGTAACCTTCCTTGGCCCTCATATGGGAGTGTAGTACACCACGGAACCTGACGGAGCATTAAGTCGGCGCACAGTGGGAGGGCAGCCCACGCCAACACAGCTCCTCCACTACAGTGACTTGTCCTGACGCCTGCTTGTCTGCTATTGGACATTCAGGTCCATCCTGCTTCTTAACGGCTCCTCCACAGATAATCTCCCTTATGTTTATGAGGGGATTCACTGGACTGTTTCACACAGAAAGCAAAAAGAAACCTCATTAACTACCATGATGAACTGCAAAGGGAAATGCAGTTTACCAATAGTTTGTTCTAACTGAAAACTAGTCCTGCCTAAAAATGTACAACTTTTTATTCTTTGTTAAGAGACCAAGAAACCAAAAAAAAACACAAATTTGTCAAAAAATGTTCCATTTTACAATTTACTTCAAACTATGCACATGTGCTAAACTGTAAAAGATCACAAGAAGTAGTCGTTTTCAGTAAAATCAACCTGCTTACTTGAAAAGTGCAATCGCTGGTCTAAAAATGTGAAAACCAAACTTTGTTAATCATCAATTAAAAACACCTTCCCAAATTTCAGAACATGACATCTTCCAATGAGTTTATAAGCACTTTACTCAACTTTCATAGGCCAAAGGAGCCTTTTGCTAATATGCTAATGCTAACACAACTAGCATGATACTTTATTTCCTGGTTCAAGGATGATAAAAATGCTTTTAAGCAGCACAGTACAGCAACTTGGAATAAAAGAAAAACAAAAATGAACAAAAGGTAACAGAGAAAAATGTTCCAGTCATCCCTCAGTGACTCCCTCAGATTAGCTGGCTGCTTGTCTTGCATTGTACTTCCAAAGTTGGGACAAAGTTCAGCCCATCCCAACTCCCACATAAGCTCAGAGTCCAGCCCGTGTTCTGCACTTGAAACTGAAAGTGGCGCTAAATCAAAGTGCTGAGGCATAAACCTGCTCTAACCCTGTAATAAATAACAATCAGCATTTATCAGGCCGCTCATGCTTGTAAACACAGGGCCAGGTAATGAGCGCCACAAAAAAGGGAGGAAAAAAAACAAACTTTGCTTACTTTGCAGGGGAACAAAAGCAGTGGTTTGACAAGAGGTTAAACTGCATTTTCAGCATTGTGTATGGGGCTGCGTGCATTCAAGTCCTGCAGATCTTTGTGTGAGGATAATAGACGGAGCAGTTTACAGGCCGTGCAGCAGGACGCTCACCTCTGCACCAGGACTCACGTTTAGTTTACTGAACGCAGCCAGTGCCCTTCACTTCTTACATGCAGGGACTGACATTAATAGTAAAAGCATTGTGCAGTAGATTTTCATTTTGGCTGCATTTTACTGACACTTCTCCTCTCACAAACCGCTTAAAACACAACATTTTAAGCATAAATGCCACCAAAATTTTACATTTTTTGTCTTGCTTGAGCGCACCCTAAAAAACTATTTAACAAAACTTTATAGCTTAGTTATAGAGTGACTGTGGCAAAGATTAAACCAGAGGAGATGTAGATGCTGAATCCAAAAAGTTTGCTAGTTTATTCCAGAGTATGATCGATGTCTTTACCAGTAGCTCTTCTGCAGTTTATTGGATTATTTCATTCTTCATTTTTTTTAATTTTTTTGATCAATTTTGGTGTGCACTATTGTAGCTGAATAATAACTTTGTGCTAAAAGGTTCACATGAACTTCTGCCTGCACCTTATCAGGAGGTCAAGCTGTTAAGAACAAGTCCCCCTAAAACAACAGCCCCTTATGCAGAAGCAACGTAAGAAGCTTCTGTACTGAAAAACACCCAAACCAGACCAGCAGAACAAACGCAGCGTCCTTGTCACAGTATTGGACTTAATAAGTTAAACAATGTTAGAAAGATACACCCTTGAGTATTTTCTCTGTAAAGCCAGGGCTAAATACTACTTAGTTCAATGTCACAAGTATAACAGACAGTGGATTATTAACCAGCAAATCAAATCTGAGCAAGGCTAAGTTTATGAGTAACTCACAGCACAGTCCTTACTGATTTAACTAATAAAGAAAGTGACAGGAAGAGTTTGCATTTGAAATACAAATGATTTATGGCAAAAAGATTCAATTCAGGGCAATGCAAGCAAATAATGGCAAATCTGAAAGTGAGCTGCAAAATATAAGAAATGCCTGAAAAAGAAGCTTCTCACTCAAAACACTATATATGTGTATTTATATATGTGTATATATTTATCTTACCTTTCATAGTCTCCCTTGGCTTCCTGTGATAAGCAAAAAAGAAACCAGCATTAGCTCTAGCCTTGTATTTCAACTAGAAAATGTCTAATCAGTCTAATGAGAAACTGTAACTAACATTAATTAACATATTTAACTGCAAGATGAAACTATAGGCGTGTAGGTCTATGCAAGTATAAAAATGTTAGATTCTGCGACAAAAGCTGCTACTACAAAGAGCAAATCCCGAGGGACAACTGTTTTCAAACTGAGCGTCTTCATGCACGTTTCGGCTCAGTGAAAGAATTCATTGTGCAAAAAAAAAATTCTGCGACAGAAAAGCTCTTACCTGCAGTGCGAATGCGGCTAATTTGAAGACATGTTCACTCTCCACCTCGATGGTCTCCTGCAGAGCAACGGGGCAAACACGGAAAGCTTTTAAAAGACGCACATTCAAAGGGCAACAGTCCTGAACACTTGACTCAAGCAGATCTGCCCCTGGATCTGGGACCTGCGCCGTACCCCGTCCCACAGGCACCGACCGAACCACAGGCTTTACACTAACAGCGCCTTAAAACGGGCTCCAAAAGTGCTGCAAACTGCGAATCTTACAGCCGGAGTATGCCAGCTACAGTAAGAATCGGTTACACTTTAACTAGGGTCCAATACCGACATAAATTTTAGCTTTGGTGCTGGCAGTCCCCCCGCGGAATAGTGGTGCAGTCCGAAAGCAGGTTCAACAGTCTCCGTCTCCAGGGCAACCGGAGCGCGAGGCAACGTCTGCTTACGTGCCGCGTTCACGTGCGCCCGGGACAGTGGGAAAAACACAAATGTTACCAGTTCCCTTACAGCCCTCGCGTCTTTTTTTTTTTTGTTTTAATCAAGAATTTCCCGCGCCAGCCTCAGCGCATGTCGGGCTGAAATACAATATTAGTTTTCTCATGAAGTCTAGAAGGCAGATTTAAAAAAAACCCTCTTGTGTGAGCGAGGTTCATCTGTACGACCGTCCTCAAATGCCTCTCAGTGAAACAAAAAGTTCAAGTGAAAGAAGCCCTCAAGTCAAATATGTGCAGCAGTGTGCAGGATCCTGTGTCAACACACGTTTATCTTCAGTTTGTCTCAGCGTCTGTCATGTTTTTGTTTCAGTTTAATTAGTAAGGTTCAAGAAACTTTATTTTTTTGAGAATAGTTTTAACACAGGCTGCTCTGTAGCCCTGGTCTACAATGTACTATTTAACAAAACTCCATTTATGAATAAATATGGTTAAATGTTGGCTATAAATAAACATAAGAACGTTTTACTTACATTATAGACTAAAGATTTGGCATTTAAGAAGAATAGTTCCACTGTGTTGTTGTCTTTCAGATAGGTTATCCTTTCAATGAAAAATCTGTAAAGAAAAAACACAAAATAACATAAAACATAATAATGTGTACACGATATTTCCAAAGTTTAGACGTGTCTGTGTTTAAAATACAAACACAGTGTTCGCTTACTGCCACCTGCTGGTCACATATAGAGGACTCCCAGCCCCAAACGGCCTAATTAATATAGCAAGTAAGTTCCAAGTACATTTTAAATAAACTGACCTTACAAGGAACTTAAGTTCCAAATTATCAGATGTTTTGGAAAAAGCATGATCCAGGACTTTACGATCCAGCTGGAGCCAGTTCCTTTGGCCCCTGAACAAAGAATAAAGAGAATGAATCATGAGAATGCAGCGCCTTTAATCTTCCCTTTGCCTTAATTTTATAAAAAGAGACAATGTATGTATTAATACAAGGGCAGGTTACTTATAGTGTACTCACGTGTCGTCTATGAAGCACAGCCCAAAATACTCCTTTTCTTTCAGATTAAAATGGGACGCGACCAAATCTAACAACTCACGAGACAAGAGCTTTGGCTGAAAGGTTCAGTGGAGAAAAAAGGAAAATTATTTATGACAAAATGTAACAACTCTGTTCCTCATTTTAAATGAAGATACTGACCTGAACTAAAAGATCGAGCTTTCTGTCATCAAGGAGATCGATGTGGCACTGTCGACCTTCTGTCATCTGCAAAACATACAAACAAACAGCACCTTAGTTAAAACATTTATTGACATATTCATTTACTCATGATTAACCCCTAACCACACACATTTAGGCAACAAACTGAGACTGAACCAAACCAGAGGTCCTGGGCTAAAGATAAAAGTTACTTAAAAAAGACGCAATATGGTCTATGTTATATTTTATTATATAATAAAGCACAATGTCTGTATTTGGGTTGTAAGTGCAGTGGGTAAAGTGGTTTATATCCACAAATCATTTCATCCATTAAAAATGTACTTCCACTGGTGCCTAAACTACTGTCTTCTTAAACTGCATCACTTCAAAAGTTTCAACACTGATGTTCAGCTCTGAATCAAAGAGTCCCTGAGCTGTTTGAACTTTTATTTTGTAATTCACTGTTTAAATGGTCTAAAATATTTTGAGGTAGAGGACAGTGATATGGCTTAGAGGATTTTCATTGTTTAGGTTTGTGGATTTGAATAGTGTCTTGCCTTTTCAGCAGGCCTAATTTATGATTAATAAAACAATGTTGAATGAATGTTCTACACAATCCCAATAGCAGTGAGTCTATAAACATGTGGCTTCCAACTGCTTGGCCTCTACACTGGAAAGTGAGGCTCATAGTGGTTCAGGCCAAAGACTCGCTGTGGCACCAGGCTCCAGTCTGCCCACGACTGTGTCCTGAGCCACAACAAAGCTGCTACTGCACGACTGGACATATTGTCTGGCTAAACAGTTCACAATGTGACATAACATCAAAAACATTAGTAATAGTGTATTTGCACCATAGACCGTATAAAAGGAGTTAAGTATTAGTTCATATATAAGACACCTCTCATAGAAATGTTCTGTGAAAACATGGATTGTCCTTGTTGGAGCCGTGTGCAGCCGAGGGGAGTGGGGTCTCCCTGATAAAAGGCAGTGCAGTGTGGGGAGGTCGTTCCTCTGCAGCTCTGTCATTAAGTCCTGTAATGTGCCCTCTTCACATGACCCTGGGACGCTGACCTGCTCCCACTGAGCTGTGTCCACATGGGCCTTTGAACATCACACAGCTCTGTGATTAGCACTAAGTCACTATAACTACTACAGCAGACCTCCACACAAGAAGGTGTTGTGTCTTTGTATAAAGCAGAACACAAGAGGAGTTCGATCAGCCTCACAAATACTTAAATATACTGCAACATATAAACACAAAGAGCTTTTCAAAACCTATAATCTGGGCAACAATAAAACAGTGCTTTGATCAAACTTTGTAATAAACATATAAAACTTCAAGCACAGCATCGTTCACTCTAGTTCACTTGAAGAACATGGCCACAGACTTGCTGACGGAGCTCAGGTGCGACCACAACAATGCATTTCAGAAGTGTTTTACAGGCTCGCGACTCACCCAGACGGTGAGATCAAATAGACGGTCACGCTGCTCCTTAACTAGCCCCATATGCTGTGAGAGAGAGCGCCTTGTTAGAGCTGCACCCTCACACACAAACACATGCATACACTAATGAGCCAGACAGGAGAAAGTGTGTGTAACATCCAATCCATGTGGCACAAAGCAGCTTCTTACTCTAGCACTTTCTCTTAGTAAGCAGAGGGACCTCATACCTGGTAGCACTTTCTAACCCTGAACCAAGTCTCCAAAAGTCGCTGACAGGGGACGAGACCGTGACTGTACCATCTCTGCAAAGTCCGGTGGGCCAAAGTCCAAATAATCTGGCTACTGGACACCACCAAGTCCTCGACTCCACGTAAAAGTCGGACGGCCATCGCGGTCTTCGGTGCGCGATGGAGCCTCAGCGATGTGTCTCCCAGCTGATGCGATGTTCGGAGAGGGGAGAAGTCGGTACCTTGCCTGAGTGGGACTGGGCTGTGGGCCAAAGCTCTGCCTCATGCACAGAGGAGCAGGGCAGCGGTGATAGGCGCTGTCTGCACCGCATATGAGAGTGTAGAAAAAACAAGGCACCAACACTAGAAATCTGCAAAAGCTATTAACACGCTAACAAAACACTTAAATATATATGAAAGACACGGACAGAAAATTGCAATAATGTGTATGTGAAATTCCATAAACTTGATTTCAATACTAAGGAACAGCTTTTATACATAGTACTAATTGTAATACCACTATAAAAACACTATATACAGTATATATAATAAGACAAAATAATAGCAGTTGTTACTATGATCACTAAAACTGCTACTTTACTTCTACAATACTCACAATGACAACCGCACATGTAAAACTTCACATCAAAGTTTAAACCAGAAATGACCGAGTTTGCTGCTGCAGAATCCTAAGAGAAAAGAATCGACTACTGAACTGGTGATATTTTTTGTGGATTTGTGGACATGTGGACATCTTTAAGGAGAAGGATTCTTTTTAACTTGGTAAGAACAGTTGAAGGTGTAGCCAAAATACATGAAGATGATGCACACGTTTTCTATCCTTATCAGCCCAGATGCAACACATAAAAACTTTTAAACTTTTCTAAAAACTATTTTTTTTGTTGTCTGATTTACTACACATTTTTACCCTGCAGACAACTGATTTTATTTTTATTTCTTTTTTTTGTCACTGAATGGTGCTAAACAGGGTAGAGTGAATCATGAGACATTTCTATTGATTTACCTACTAACGGTCACTTATAATGTATAAAAAAAATTTAAAAAAAAGTTTCTTAAATTATAAACAGATGGATATGGATTTAAAAAATAAAATAAAATAAAATACATCTTCTCATTGTCATAAAACTTTCTTAAAATGACTTCATTTCTTTTAATTCTCTTTTGTGTGCTACTTTATGAGTCTGCCCAGGGTGTGTGGGAATCACACTGTCTGAGACGTGGAGGCAATTTCCTGAATTGGAGCAGACATCTCCACCCATTTTATTCAGCCGGAAAAATAAAATAATGCCTTCAGTTTGAATCTATGAGCTACGACTGGGCAATAAATAGACGCAGTTATGCTTTGATGCTTGAAATGGCTTAGAAAAACTTAAGCTGCAATTAATATCAAATGAAAGTGCACCTGATTCTGATAAAAAGCCCTGGGGGAGTGAAGGACATCTGGGAACAATATCCTGCTGTTTGGGTTTGTGACTCTGCTTCTCACAAAATGTCCAGCGTCAACACAAAGCTCCACATTTTCACTTATAGGACCAGTGTGACTCGCCCATGGGTGACATAACACACGCCCATGGGTGACATAAAAGCGACTTTAGGGCCTATGGAAAAGACACAGCGTGAACATTTTCTCCTACATGAATAAAAGGTGCTCACTGTATCTGTCTGTATCTGTGTGGTAGAAAATGTGTGATACATTTTAATACACAAATCCTTTGATGATGATCCTCTTGTCATGAACATGCAACATTTTACACACAATAGAGATTTAAGCTTATTTCAACCGTGTTTTGAAAGGCTTATGAACATGAGAATAATAATGCAGACGACATAACAATGGTATTTCACTGTGAACTCCACAGAGGCAGATTTATTGCTGTGAAAAGCTTCTGTGAGATGTAACAAGATTAGGGCCCATAGCTCATACCTGGAGGGCAGGACTGAGCATAAGGACTGTGGAGGAGGACGGCAGATACTTCCACAGACGTGTGATGCCACAGCTGCCTGGAGCCAGTGCCAAACATATGGTGGACACAAGCTGCTGTTTATCACGAAACACACACGTGGAGAACTGGCCAGTGCGTTCAGATACAGAATGTCCACAAGAAAAAAACACTTTTAATATTTGCCAGCTCAGAAATTCAACCAGCTGATCAGTTCAGTCTGTAAAGTGTCTTCTACAAACTCACTTCTCTGAATTACACTGCCTCACTCCTCAGTGCAGCAGTAGTAGTAGTGAGTAAAGGACCAAATATCAGTTCTAAAAACCACAACTACATATTAACAACTACAACTACACAGTGACACTATAACGTTAAACCAGTTTCTTAGCAAAATATGAAAACTTTAAGTTATCAGGACTTCATCAAACATTAAACGTCACATTAACTTACAGACTACATTTCAAACATCTGTGACAGACTGTATTTCTCTGAGGAGACAATGATCAACCTCAACAAACACATTTAACACACACACTCTGCATATCTATGCTGAGTTCTTTCCAACTAAAACCACTCCCCTTTGTTCCACCTTGTGATGTCATGTGGTAATACAGGAAGTGCTCCACTGTGTTTTTAAACTGCATATATCTACTAGACAAAAGAAAAATAGTCTCTGTTAACTTGAAAACTACAGTTTCATGACATCACAAGGAGATAGATCATTGTGTCTAATATAGGACCACTTCCAGATAGAATGTGATGCAGTGATTTCATGAGCAAAGACAACTCAAGAGGAAAACCCATCTCACTATTGTAAAAAGACTCTTGTCACCGTCCTGGTACCACCATGAGCTCATAGTGACCTCTAGTGAAGTCACAGAGTCATGTGCTGAACACAAGACCCGGGACTTAAAGGGCCATTCTTCTCCAACTGTTGTTTCACCTCCCTCCCTCATGCAAAATCCATTGTAGTGGGAATGTACTCCACCTGCACCACATTTATACCACCACAAGAGGGCGGAATTGAGTGTTATCTGGTGTCCTGTCTTTTCTATGAAAACCTCATATTTATTCATTCATATCTGGCAAACAAATTATAATATATGTCCTAAAATTAGGATATGTTCTAAATACAAAAAAACAAAAACAAATTGAAAATTCTTAAAGTTCATTTAGAGCTAAACATGTATAAACTAGTTTAAAGCAACAATATAGATGTGGACTGTAAACTGAAATGAGTCATTTATTTGTAGATTATATTAGTGTCTGGAAAGTAATTCTGTACCAATGTGACAAACACCTTCAGTGTCGACTTTATAACCACAACATCTGCTTAGCCAAACACTGCTGTGTGTGGGACACGACGTTTCATTAGTCACGATCTACCTGAGCTGGGCTCATGCTGTGAGTAAACCAGGGTTTGCCCTGTTCTGGTTGATTAATCATCAAACTTCAAATGGAAATCCAGCTGATTCAAACAGCAGCCACACTGACCGTCACCTCATTTATACATTTACTTCGTGTCTGTAGAGCCCCACAGTTGATTTCTTTGCCCAAGTGCAGTGAGGGCCGAGGCTGGTTGTGTGTTTCAGAGCAGCAGCTGTCGCACACACAGGGCTCCAGCTGACGGCCCCTGCCTCATAGTGCGAGTGCATCTGACATGTGAAAGGCAGACATCCGAGACGCCATCTTTGACACGCTGCCAGGAGCCCGGACCACATGCACGCTCCATCCTGTCTGCAAGTCCCCGCGCCCCCGCCCAGTGACAGGGCAGGTGCACCCGGCTGTCACCATCATTTGTTGTCATGCATCATACATGTATAGATTAGGCTCATCAAATATGAATGACAACCATCCCAGGCACAGAGAAACCTCAGATATGCACAGTGCACGACTTGTGGACTTACAGGGAGATCTTGTCTGAGCTTGTCCCTGACCTCCCCCTCCAAACAGACACAAATATGCTTAAGACAATCGAGCAAAATGAACATAGGGGCTTGGAATTCTTTACTTTCCACATGTGTTAATCCAAGGGGTGAGATGTCGAAATCTTAACAAAAGTGCGTATCTGGCAAAGGAAAGACAGAACACCCAGGACGCTTAGAATATAACAGCACAAAACCAACAACAAAACGCGAGCGAGCGCAGACTGGGACTGCAGCTCGTGTCCATATGGGATCTGAAACCATAGCAACCCAATATACAGTATGTGTGGTTTTATTGCCCAGAACATACTCATAAAGTCACATTTTCACTTCCTCGCATCAAATAAAACTGCTGGGAGGAGACAGGTCAACATAAGTTCTCCGTTTCTCAGTGATGTTGATCTCACTTCATGTACTCAGATCAAAAAACATCATGTGATAGAGAAGAGTTTTCCTTTTACTACCTCTTGATCAGTCAGAAAGTCAAATGTGGAGGTTTCTCTTGATACTAGATGAGTCAATATCAAGAGAAACAGGACCCAAGCAAATGGCACACACCCTCACAGAAAAGTTACACCTTTAATACACAAATATCGATTACAAAATGTATAACTCTAGACTCCATTTTCTATTAAACAAATATGAGACAGGCCTCAGTGACATCATTGCCAAAACGCTCTCCCGGGGGCACATTTCATGCCAAAAACGGGAGCTTAACTGAATTTTGATTTTGTCAGTACATCTGTTTAAGAATCACAAGCACAGTTAATTACAGCCAATTAACACCATGTGACAAAGATCCGTTTACCGAATGAACAGACAGATTTCTGTGCGAGTGCGAGACGCCGCAGTGAAGCTCGTCTTTGTGCAGCGAGGGGGCAGGGGTGAGGAGACGGGAGGAAGGGCCCGGGGCTGCCACCCTCAGATAAGCGTGTCTGTAACCCCTTTTAAGGAACACATCGGAGCTTATTTGTACTAATGTGCTTCATCAGTGCATCCACTTCTTCTTGTTCCAAAAGCAAACAAAATGTCAAGCTAATATGAGTTTTTATTGAAAATGCTGCAAAGAAAAAGCCGTCTTTGATTCCCTAATAATAATAATAATGCAAAAAAAACTTCCAAATGCACTGTGAAACAACAGGGAACTAGCTATTTGATTTTGGGATTCTGCAGAAATCCACTGCGCCTTTTACTTCTGACCTTTAATATTTTGTCTTTGCAAAGTTTAGTATTGTGTCGTCCTGGATTTTGCATCAGCACTGAAACCCAAAACTCTAATGAATCTGAGCCTGAATCTGGATCAGCACCCAAAACTCTAATGAATCTGAGCCTGAATCTGGATCAGCCGTCATCAACAAACAAATATGGTGATAGTTATTAACAGTTCACAAAAACAATGAAAATGATCATATACTGCAACTAATAAAAAAGCTTAAATGCTAAAAAGCGGTAAAAACAAATATCCAGATAGTTCGGTCCCTGGAGCGCGTCTGTGTGTTAAACTGAGTGTCACTCGGGGGCCATGCTCCTGACTACAGGTCGTGACAAAACCCGTGTCCGTAACCCAGATGCTGTGAAGAGGAGGCCGAGGTCAGGCAGAGGGGAACATAAAGAAGGAAGCCGTTCGTTTTCAATATCACCGTCGGCTCAATAGCTCCAATAGACATGTCCACAGGGGGCCACATAGAAAGCGATGGAAACCAA
>KN495457.1:0-14611 GCA_000787155.1 Scartelaos histophorus
CCTACTTGAGTAATATTTTCATTGAAGTAACAGTATTCTACTTTTTCCACTGAAGTTTTTTTTGGAACTGGGCATTATTTAAAGGTGGATTGTGTAACTTGTCTGCCAGTCTCTACTGAACTAAAGCTAAAATATTGCTTTTAACGTAAAAGTCATGACATCACAAGGTGGAACAGAGCATTGTGAACATGTGTGAATGAAACAAAACCAAACTCCAGGTATGTTTTTGATGAGGTAACGTTCTAACATGGGTTTAAAGATGCATTATGGAAACTTTTGGTTGGGTTTCCATCACCTGCTTGTTTCCATAGTTACTGTATGCTCATTGCTCCACCTGGAATGTTCCACAGTTACATTAAAAAGCTTTACGTTACATTTAATTAATGACGGGTGATTTTATTAAGCATTTTGACTGTGAGAGGAGTCGCATCTCCACAAATCCGACCCGTAAGTCAAAAAACACCGTGACGCCAAACACGCCCGACTGGGTTACAGCGTGTCACCCTGCTTCAGCTGTAGTTAGTGAGAGCCCGGAGAACAGCGGGCGCACGGAGACGGGGATGAGTTATGGCGAGGGGCAGGGTTGATTCTCAGGGTTGCTCTCCGGCGCACCAAATGAAGATGGATTCCTCTGGGACGTGCGTCTAGAGTGTTATGTGTGTGTCCACTAGAAAGATATGGACCCTGAAAGTGAAATGTCCTATGAACCTGTCAACATGATGGAGTGTGTTTACATCTGGGAGCTATGTTAAAAAGCCACCTCCAAATCAGATGTATGAGCTGCACAACGCACTGCTCTCTAATGTATTGTTACATATGGTGCTGCATTAACAGTACTACTGCTATACAAAACTGACTCTCGTGAGCTTTAAGCCATTTTATAATGTTTTTACCTCCTTAAAAACAAACCTGGAGTTATGTTTTGCTTCATCCAGTTTGTATAACCTTTTATTATTAGTCTGTCTACACTTCCAAAGCTCAAAATGCCCCATCCTGCCTATTCATGTAGTGGTAGTTTTCAAGTTAACAGCTCTTTTTTTTACCTTTAGTTCTGTAGAAATGGGTAATTCCAGATCTAAAATCATCCAAATGATTCCAGTTTAGGTGTATGAAGTATAACCCCTTAACGCCGACTGTCACAAAACAAACCGTTTGGATCAAAATACCGAGATAGCGATAGCGAGATAGCTTTTTAGTGCATATGCAGAACCTTCTTTGGAACCTTTGGCAAGCACTTGTTTCTAGTTGTCAGAAATTTGCAACGTACCCCAATTATTTATTTCTTTATTTATTTTTTGCTATAGTCAAATTCATAATCTCAACTTAATTTACCATCTACTTAGAGGTAAAAACGCACACAATTTTTAAAAAATCTACATCTATATAAATTCAGACGTTAAGGGGTTAAAAATATAGCACAGCATTTCCTGTTATACCACATGACATCACAAGGTGGAACTATTTTCTGTTTAGGAGAAGAACTCTGCCTAAATATGCAGGGTTTGTGCGTTAAACGTGCGTGAATTAAAAAAAGCGAAACAAAAACACAACTCCAGGTATGTTTTTGGTGAATAAACATTTTACCGGATCAGAAAATAGCGTAAAATACGGGCTCTTTTAAATGAATTGTTTATGGACATCTCAAGGACTAAAGCGCCCACCTACCTGCAGCCGTGTGACAGGTTGAGGAATCAGCCGTTGTTACCCAGAGAGTCATTTGGATTGAATTGATAAGAAGGCCATTAGTGGTCGCTTCAGCTCGTTTCCATGACGACGTCTCTCCTTAGCCGAGAACGTTGTGGCGCCCTGGGTTTCTCTGCAAAGGGAAACTGAGGTGCACTAAAACATGTGTACGGAGGCATTATTCTGCTCATAATGAGTTAACCCTTGATGCAATTTCAATAACCAACCTTCAAATTGGCTTGTTGTTACTTCAGACGCCTTTTCATATAATGTGTTTTAAGTGTATTGCCAAAGGATGCAACAACGGCATGCAAACACTAGGAATCGTAGTATAAATGTATACACCCAGATTTATCTTGTTCAGTTAAAATGACAAATGTTTGCAAAATATCTTCATTTCAACTGTTCACTAGGCCGATTTATAATCAGCATTAAATCGCTTTTTATTTTAAGAGACAGTCTAATTGATTCAGATTTCTTTTTTCACTTTTAAACTAGTGACCATAAATTTACTTATTTTTACTCTATTTTTTACTATATTTTTTATTATTTTTTATTTATTTTTAACCATATTTTAATGCGTTTGATTATTTTAATTTTATCATGGTTTATATTCTAAAATTTGGAACATCGTGTAGTTTTCATGTTAACGTCTGTGTTTTACCTTTTGTTCTGTATAGATTGGCAATTCCAGGGCTGAACTCGTCCATTTAATTTTTATTATGGTGTATCGAGTTTACAAACGCAATGGAGCACTTCCTGTATTATGAAATGGCATCACAAGGTGGAACAGAGTGCAGGGAGAAATATGCAATTTGTGTATTAAACAAACATAACTGCATGTGTCTTTTTGATAAGAAAACGAGGGGTATGTTTGCGACGCGGAAAGGAGATTATAACGTAGCTCTGGAAATCGCGTAACATGTGCCCTTTAATTTGACTCATAATTTGCATCTAATAAAACTCCCTGTACATTGCTGTTCCCAGTGACAGCCTTTAATAACATATCCCCAACTGATTGTCTTTCTAAGTGTTGCGAACATCTGGACCTGCCACTCACAGCATCTCCTGGGCTTAAGCTAACATCTGTACGCCCCGCCAGCCACCGGAGCCACGGCAACGGCAACATCTGTCCCTTTTAATGCGCCGTATGATTGACAGGTGGTGGGAGGCCAGGTCACGGCGCGCATACAAACAGCCCGCTTCGTTTTTTATACCGAGGAGCACTGAACGCTTAAAAGGTCAGGGGGGAGCTTGTGACCTGAATGTTAGCTGATTTTACAAAGGAAGAGTAAGAAAGCATAAACACAAATGAATACAATGCTTACAAAACAATAGCAGAGTGTGTGTTTTTAAAGGGCCTGAATTACACTATTTACTGATCTGTGATAATGTTTCCTCATTGCTTAAGATAGAAACACAAACACAAATCTATCGGAAAATTACTTAAAAGTACTGAAATGATCTTGTTACATGGACAGATATTTATTTTAAAATAAACTACTTGTTGACTAGAGTTAAGCAATCTCAGAACTATTACCGTATTTGGACTATAAGGCACATCTAAAATCATGGCATTTTCTCAAAAATCAACAGTGGCCTTATGTGTGACCTTTGGTTGTGTTTAACCTCCAACCGATTTTATGTTGTAACATTATGGCTAATAACGTATTAGTGGGCGAGTCAGGAATAGTAATATGTTGGCGACATATGCGTTAAGGCGTGCGCACGAGTTATAACGAGTTATAAGCATTATTATAAGCATGATTCGCGCAAATTTGTATTGCACATGTCATTCCCAGTTCCACACCATGGAAAGTGAGGGAATGTGTTCTAAAGTGCTCCCACGCTTTGGATATAAATCGCCTTTTAAGACGTTCCCTCTCTTATAATAACTTGTGCGCACGCCTTAACGCAAAGCGTGCGCACAGGTTATAACTCGTTCGCTTATTGTGCCTTATAATCCGATGCTCCTTATGTGTGGACAATGACACAACTGACATATTATTTGACACTGCGCCTTATAATCCGGTGCACTTTATAGCCCCAAAAATACGGTAAGTTGATAATAAATCTGAAAATGAATGATCTGATATAAGGGTCTGTTTACTCAAAAATGCTTGCTGGTAAAAACAACAAAATATTTTATAGGAGGTGCCTTTCGTTTGGACGGTGACGGAGTTTTGGAGCTTAAAAAAAACCAGCAGAGTGGAGAAGCTGAATATGCTTATGCCGTATCATTTCCGTCTGCACTGCCCAAGACACAAAAGTCAGATCTGCTCACGTCGTGTACACGTTTACAACAAATACATACAGTACAATAGTGTAACACAGCACCACCTAGCTGCCTGGCATGCATATCCAATGGAATTCCACACACTTTTGCATCACCGTGTGCACGCAGACTTCCTCCCGAATACGCTCGTCTAAACACAGAATAAAAAGTGAAGACGCGACGCCACTTTTGCGTCTTCTGTTCATCATGTAAACGTAGCCTAGAGAGACATTTACAGTGTACATTTACAGTGTACCGGGACTTGTTTTGGTTCATTCACACCAACTCTGCATATTTAAGCTGACTTCTTCTCTCAAACCAAAATCTCGAATACAGGAAGTGCTCCACTGTGTTTTTAAACTCCACACACCTTTGCTATAATCATCTGGATCATTTCAGACCTGGAAATCCCAATCTCTACTGAACAAAATGTAAAAAGTAGCTGCTATCTTAAAAACTATGAAACAAATCACAACTCCAGGTATGTTTTTGAGGAAGTAACAACATTATAACATAACTTAAAGCTCACAAGAGTCACTTTTGCGTAATATAGGCGCTTTAAAAGAAGACCGCTGAAATTGGGTAACCTTGGACAACAGTGCGCCGGAGAAATCGTTTTTCATTTTGAAGGCAATAGATAGCAACAAACAAGAGGAAGCCAGATAGAGATAAAAATATCACAGCGCTTCAATATCAGTGTTTGGTGTCAACAACTGCAGGACTCATGGGGTCAAAGTCATCTCCTGTTTTATTGCGAGGTGTAAAAGGCCAAAATACAGTATGCATCAGATATTGAGGCGAAACGTATATAATTATGTTTTTTTATTTAATTAGAAAAAAAAATGCAACCTGAACTGAAGATACAAGTCGTGTGCACTTTTGGTGGATTTTTTCTCGTATGGCCCCAGTAATAAAGGCTAAAATGTACGGCTTTGTTGTTTTACCGTCAGTATCTTCAAAATTATAAAATATATTCTCACGAGATTCACCAATATGGATTTTCTTCATGGTCGATAGTGGTACCAGTTGTTTAAAAACCACAGCAATCAATGACCAATAAGCTGTGTTAGAGAAATTCCCTCCAGTTTAGCCCTTGTTATCTTGGCTTATGTCATCAGATATAATACTCCCTACAATAGAAGCACAGTAGACAATCATAATGTCTTGAGGTTTCTGATGCTAAATAAGCTTCTTCGGTGTTAGAACTCGGCGTCAGACTTAATGTCTTCACTGATATGTAGTAGATTTTGATAATTCGCCCTAAATTATATGGAAATACACTCTGCAAACGCGTAAGTGAGCTGTGCAGTCACATTTTGTGCAGTGCCCTCTTCACTCAAAAGTACTCAAAGTGCTCTAGTCGGGTGCTCGACTGAACCAACATATTGGCCTATGTCGGAGGTTTATTTAATTCTGATAACTGTTATGCTAAAAATGGTCTGATATTGCTTAAATAAGATAGTATTCGTAGTGTATGGTCAGTTTCTTCTGCAGTAAATGGTCACGTTCGCAAGGGGATACTGGGGAGTTGGAAGTTGAGCGCCCGCTACGTTTCCGGGAGTCAATTTTCTGTTCATTTTTCGTTTCTGTGTGGACTCTGCACACCTGACTGGGCAATAGGTGCATTGGAGGAGAGACACTTTGCTGGAAATGTTTTCGAGAAGAAACCCGCAGACTTTTTCCTCAGATATTAGGTCCTATAAACTTTTCAAACTAAATTAAATATTAAGAGTTTAAAGATAACAGATGTGCTAACTGATATCCATAATGTGGTTGTTTTACTTCCCAAAAACACATTAAAAACGCACTTTGCAGTTCATAAAATTTCCAAAACAGATTTAAAGAAAATTATAGGTCTTGAGGGAATTAGTTACACACAGCTGATTAACCTCGAGCTTTCAGACTTTTTTTCTGAAAGTTTATAAGAAAAATTAGATATTTACTTAGTCACTGTTGAGGTCCATTTGCCTTTGAGTTTTACCCAATTATCCCACACAAATATCGAGTCCGGGGAAGAAGTTCCTCAAAGTTGGCCTTAACTTCCACTGAGTCACAGGTCTCGACTTGTATTTAACAGAGCACATAATCTCCTATTGTCCAAAGTTAGTTCCACAAATTACACTGAAAGAAGTGTGGACATAATCTTCATCCCCTCTCCCCACCTCCTCCTCTTCATTTTCCTTTTTCATGCTCTGGTAACTTCTGGAGTGCCCTCAAATTAATCAAGGTTTTAATGGAAGCTGCTTAAATATTCAAATTCAATCATGAGTTGGTTAACACGTCTTGAGCCGGGCCCCTGTGTGTGAGGTGAGCGGAGGCGCCGGGGCGGGAGCATTAGCATACAGACAGACCCGGGCGACGGAAGCTTAGACCGGCGAGTTTGGAGAAAGTTCGGAGAATGCACTAAACGACGCTAAACAAGTTTCGCTGCGCAGTCATTTTCAACATCATTAGACTAATTATACGTCTAGATCCGACTATTGTTTGGGAAGACGTCGATGCGCCTCATTTCGTGGAGACGTCGCCGCTCTCCAATAGGTCATGTCCAAAACGTGTAACTGATTTGTCTGGGTTTTTGCACAAAATGGCCGCCGTAGTGCTGTTATATTTTCTTTTTCGATTGTCATATTTGTGCGTTTCTTCCTCACAATCTCAAGACAATGTTAAGATGATAACTAGTATCCAAATCTGTGCTATAAAGTGATTTTCTGGATTCCTGATTTCCCTTAAAGGTGCAATGTATCCATGGGAATGTATTGCTTTGCCCAGAATGTTCCACAGTATAGATTAAACCTATCACGAGGGAAACAAGCAGGTTACAGCGCGACATTACAGTTCAGATCAGTGGAGAGTCGCCCCTATTCACAGAGGGAATTCATGCATTACAAACAGCTTACAAAGTGCACATTATATCTACACTTTATACAACTTGCTCTTTATTTCCACCTACAAACTCACCGTATTTCATCTTTTTTTTTTTCCCGAAGTCTCTTGTCCATTTAATTCCAACTATGCTACAATATCCGTGCCATAGATTGTATAAAGAAGTGGACTGAGAGACTGACGCCTGCCATAGCGTTCAACTCTAACCCTAACCCAGTCAAATGAAGCTCATGAGGCTAGCAGTTATAGGAGCAAATCTGGAGCCAGGTTCGTATTAGGAATAGGAGTTTATTTACGGACAAACACCAGGAACTTGTAGAGCGGGTTAATGTGAACATTTTAAGACCAAAATGACGAGTCTCACTGCTGTAGTTGCAGAGGAGGGTGATAATTTCTCAAGGTAAAGTGAATTAAAAACAAAGTCAAAGGAGCCAGAAGTGCCCCATGCAAACCCCCCGTTTTTCATTTTTTTTTTTTTTCCCGAAGTCTCTTGTCCATTTAATTCCAACTATGCTACAATATCCGTGCCATAGATTGTATAAAGAAGTGGACTGAGAGTCTGACGCCTGCCATAGCGTTCAACTCTAACCCTAACCCAGTCAAATGAAGCTCATGAGGCTAGCAGTTATAGGAGCAAATCTGGAGCCAGGTTCGTATTAGGAATAGGAGTTTATTTACGGACAAACACCAGGAACTTGTAGAGCGGGTTAATGTGAACATTTTAAGACCAAAATGACGAGTCTCACTGCTGTAGTTGCAGAGGAGGGTGATAATTTCTCAAGGTAAAGTGAATTAAAAACAAAGTCAAAGGAGCCAGAAGTGCCCCATGCTCGCTTCCATTTATCCATTTATATACAGGTCAATGCAGTATGAGGATTTTCAACAGGCACATTTTTAAATTTAGTATCTATTAAACTTATTTATAACACCAGGTCTGCAAGAATCTATGTTTGACATTTATGTGAAGCATTTTTAGTGTTTTTTAAGTACATGAATGGGCTATAGCCTTAAAAATGCCACATGGTGCGACTGAGAATAACCTTAGAATTGTTTTATTTTCCAAAACATGGTTGGAATGTTAATCTACTTCTGAGTAATGTGAACATGAGATTAATATTTGAAAACATGAAAACATGATATTTTAAAAAATGGACATGCTCGAACAATATTTATTTATATATTATGGGGAAATATCAGCAGTTAAGGGCAGATGGTCACACCACATGACATTTTAACACTAAGTACAAAAAACATGCAGAATGATTTCTGAAAAAAATGATTTGGTTTCATAAATTCATAAATTTTAAGAAACTGCAGTTTTTGTATCACTGCCGCACTTTTCCATAAGCGGGGGTCAAAAATGACCCCAAACATTTTCTATGAGTCTCAAGGTTTAGCCCTAGGAACCTTTGATTCTTATCAATTGTGACTGTCAGTACATTTACTGTGGGACTTACACATCTGATAGGAGCAGCCTCAGCACCCAGGAGGTCATGTTTACACTGCAACATACACGTAAGTATTATCTTCATTTATCAGCTTCACTTCCACATTCATGACTTTTCTGTGAGAAAGTATTAGTATTATTGTCATCAATTTAGCTTTTCCTGATTATTGATTATTCAATAGTGTGTGTGCGTGTGTGTGCGTGTGCGTGTGTGTGCGCACGTGTGTGTGTGTGTCTGTGTGTGTATGTGTGTGTGTGTGTGTGTGTGTCTGTGTGTGTGTGTGTGTGCCTGCATTTACTTGCATATAAATGCACAGACATTTACTTGCATAGCTACATATTGATTTATAGTTTTGTGGGTCAATCAAACATTGTCCTTTTCATGTTTTCTCATCTAGAGTATCATGGCTGCTGGGAGGCCAAGTGAGGACCTCGCATGACAAATAGTCCTGGAAGGATGGGATGAAGAGCCCATCAGGGGAACTGACTCAGGATCTGACATCTCAGATATAGAGAACCCAGACTATTGTCCACCAGGACATGTCAGGCCACCTGGAAATCTAACTCCCCCACTGAACAAGATCAGTCAGACACAGAGGAGTCACAGAGGAGTCACAGAGGAGTCACAGAGGAGTCACAGAGGAGTCACAGAGGAGTCCTCTGATGAGTCCTCTGATGAGTCCTCTGATGAGTCCTCCGAAGAGGAAATGGACATCGTATCCAACAGAAAGAGGCGCAAGGATTCTGACTGGGCGGAGTTACCTCCCAGCCAGGCTAAAATAGTAGTAGTTTGTAACAAATGCACAGTGAGAAGAGAGAAGAGGTTTGTGTGTACATGTGTGTGGATGGTGTTATGGTCCCAAGACCCACTGTATGTTCATTCTCTTTTCGTTCTCCATGAAAATCGGGTAACAAAAAATGTGAAAATCCATTGTCTGATTGTTTTGTGATAAAATGTGAATAAAAAGTGATAAATGAACATGCCAAAAATGAAATCACTCTTTTGTTTATCAAAATATAATAAAAATCATCAACATAATAAAAAAAAAAAGTTTATTGCAAAAATGCCTTGATTCTAATTGGGGTCATTTTTGACCCCACTCATGGAAGAGTGTAGGTATTAGTTGGTCACATATCCAAGGGTTAAGTACAAAAAACATCCAGAATAACTAATGATTTCTGAAAAAAATATTTGGTTCCATGGAGGTCAGAGGTACTACAGGTATGTGGGGAATTATTATGAAATTTGAACCATTTTAACTGAAGAAGAAATTGAAACTGGCCAGACGTCATGTCATTGAGCAATACACAGTCTATGATCCATGAAACATGATAAACTACAGCCAATACAACCACCAGCAACAAACACATACAATGTATAGAAAGAGAAGGCCTTTTGCATAAGGAGCAGTTGAATGGATGACAATTGGTATTTTCATTCAGTATGTGTCTCGGAAAGGCTGATCTCATGTTACTTCTGATTCTAATTATTCATTCTGGACCATTGGAAATATAAAATGGCTGCACTCTTTGACTACAGTCTCATTGGAGTCTGAGGCTGGGACCAAATGAAGATCTGTGGAGCTCTAAAAATAGCCTGGTGATAAATCAGACCACTGTAGATGTGTATGTCCTGTATGGTGCCTTTGTGCAGAGGAGAAAATAGAGGATTGTGCAGTTTAAAGTATGAAATATATAGTCTAAGTTAGTCTAAGTAAGTAGTGTGACAATCCATAATTGAAATTATTTGTTTTAATAATAAATAAAAATAAATTGCTAGCTGTTTGTGCTTGAACAGTACGTAACCAGGATGTGGCTTAAAAAATAAATTCCCACTATAACTGAGTGGATTGTCATATAAGATCTTCACAAGGGCAAAAAATGGCCTTAATGCTGAAACTAAATTTTGATGAATATTAGGACTAGTTTTGTTTGATGTGGTGTGTGGTTTGAATTTTTACCCCCATTGTGTTCACGTTCTGTTGTATTTGGGATTGTATATAACTGAAAACTCAAAGAAATAAAAAGAAAAGAAGTAATATTTTACACATTCAATAAAATATACTTGCATAATACTAAAATAAAACAAATGATCTGTTTTAATATGCTAATCCTTGGTGTTGCCTTGGACTAACATATGTACAGAGACTTTCACATAATAGAAAATGTGCGTGTGGATAAAAATAGCATTCCTTTTGACAAAAGTGCATACTACTTTCATAAAAAATGCACACAGTGAGTGCCATTAGTCATATATAATATAGAGCATCAACCATGAGATATAATATGTGTGTGTAACCATGGATACAGCATGCAACATAGGAAACATTTGCTCCTGAACCAAATATTTAAGCTATTGTTAAAGGTTTATAACACAAAATTGACTCTTATGAGCTTTAAACCATGTTATGATCTTGTTTCCTCATCAAAAACATATTTGGAGTTGTTTTGTTTCATTCTCACATTTGAGTAATCCTTTATTATTAGTCTATAAACATCTTCAAAGCTTTTCAGGCATTTTCAGGTTAATAGCTACTTACAGTTCAGCAGAAATGGGCATTTCCAGGGCTGAAATAATCCAAACGTGAAGGTTTAAAAACGCAGTGGAGCACTTCCTGCGTTACCACATGACAGAAAGTTTTCAGTTAGAGGGAAGAATTCAGCTTAGGATTTGTGAGAAACGTGTGAATGAAACAAATCCACAACTCCAGGTACGTTTGTGTTGAGGAACATAGATCAGACAATTGCGTAATATGAGTTCTTTAAAATAGCAGATCATTCTTCATATACACAATGGAAAAACACGGTGCTAATTTGGTTGCGTAAGTCCATGGAGCTCAGAATTTTGCTAACATCCCTGATTATAATTGTCATGTAATAAAAGTTTTACGGTGGATACTCTGCTGCCTGCATCCATACCCTTTATTGCCTTTGAGGTCTTGGGATTTCTTAGTGTTTCTCAAGTTACCAAATCACATTCACGAAGTTTGTTTTATCTTTAGGACTCCAAAAGACCCCACTGTGGCGACGCGCTGTGTAATTTTGTTTTCGGTAGAGGGTCCACCAGCTGCTTGTATCCACGGGGAATATTCCACAGTATGGTATTAAACTTGTCTGTCTATCTTGGTGTTTTACTGCTTTAAAAGACCGTGAAAAAGCCTGTGTTCTCCCTAAAAGATAAAGCATACATTTGTGCACCATTTGAACTTTAAACCTTTGTCAAAATGTCTCGCAGCTCCCCGTGGTATTCTCCGAGAACAATATTTCACGATTGGGTTTAACAGCGGGGCGCCCTCGTCGTCTCAAGGGGGCCCGCGAGTGTGGGGCCGAGCGGTCACTTTCACAATGACCGTCGGAGAACGAAACAACATGGACGCCCTTTACCGTTCCTCATCGCTTCTGGTTTTTATTGACCTTGGGGGCTGTGAAAGACGTGGATTAGATGTGGGATGCTTTTGTGCGACAACTGCTCATCTACAAGTGATTATGGGGCCGTTATATGAGGCGGAGGCTGACCTGAGATTATTATAGCACATATCAGCTGTCGGGGATATTGATGTTTCCGCCTTTGTGTGTGGAAGAGGCTGGTGCGGTGTAGGTACGGCTTTGAAATCAAGTGTATCGAGATGGCTATAATCATTTGGTTTGGTCAAAAATAAATATCTCGCACTGCGAGACGTGTATTGTGAAAATAAAGACTTGGATATCATTACATCTCTGTTTGCTTTTTGCGTATTTCTTTTTACTGTTAAAAGTTTTGTTGGGGTCCGTCAGCTCCTTGTTCATATGGATATGTCATTGCTCTGCCTGGAAAGTTCCACAGTATGACTTTAAACAGCTTTTCGGTTCTGGTTTAGACGCCGAATGGCAACACGGGTGGTTACTAATTGTAACCCGAGTTCTAGGAATATTATCATAAATGTTTGTATGAAATAATTATGTATTATTATGTCAGTCCGAGTGCACTATAAATACATAGATATATGGATTATCAAAACGATTGCCCGTCTGCTCCTGGTCTGGCCCTTCCATCAAATTTTAGATCCGTTTGTGGCCCCGAGAGTGAAAAAGTTCTATAGAGAAAATGCCGCACATGCAATTTCCTTTTATTTCTGGTATTTCTGCTTTTTTCTGCATCTCTTTCTTCTTTTTTTCTTCTGATTTCGGTTTCTGGTGCTTTTATAGCTCAAAAATGCTAAAATATTTGCGTTCTGACTGTGAGCAGGGTTGCCTCTCCGTAGATCTGGCTTGTAACTTTGGTTTAATGCCACATTGTGAAGCATTCCAGGCAAAGAAATAACATCTCCACCAGAAAAGTTACACCAATAATATACTTTTATTACATAACCTCTATTATAATGTATACTCATATTACTTTTTTGTGCTGAGACTCCCAAGAGTAAATGTTTGTCATAGTATAATTGAAAAACATAATAAAATAATTCAAAAAAGGTGTAACGTTATAACAATGTGCAGACTTATTTTTAGCATGAGGAGTGTATTTGTGAAATATGTGTTTATGGTCAATGAGTCGGTAGGAAACACCAGTGAATCAATATCAGGCTGATTTGATTCAAAAGGAATGAAATTTCAGCATTTCCTACAGCTGTTCATCTGTAACCCCCAGTGGAAATAAGCAGGGAAATTGAATTTTTGAAAAATGTGATGAGTGATGTGTGGTCACGTGCAATGAAGCTCAACCTAATGAACCCACATCACACTGTTTTCTGATCTATGTTAGAATGTTTCCTCATCATAAACTTACCTGGAAGTGTCTTTTGTTTCATTCACATGTTAAACACAAATCCTGCATATTTGGGCTGAGTTCTTTTCTCAAACTGGAAACACTTTGTTCCACCTTGTGATGTCATATGATACAAAAAGTGCTCCACTCTGTTGTTAAACTCCTTTAAAACACCTTTACTAGAATAATTTCAATGATTTCAGCCCTGGAATTGTCCATCTCTGCTGAAAAAATATGAAAACCACCACTTTATGACATCAGCTGAGCATTTTGAGTTTTTGGAGGATTAAACAAACAAATGTGAATGAAACAAAACACAACCGTGAATGTTTTTGATGAGGAAACATTCTAACAGTCTAAAAGTCAATTTAGGACCTTTAAGTAAATTATTGGTAAGACTGCAAATTCTTAGATTACACATTTAGAAATAAGATGTTGTTTTTTCCTGTCAAATGAAACAATAATTACCCAGATGTGTTTGCGTCTAAAAAAAAAGACTTCAAAAGCCACACTTCTCCCTTAAGAAATTATAGACTAAGAAAAATAATGCAAATTAGCAGCTAACATGCTTACAGTAAAATAAACCAACAATTATGGCTGTAACATTATTGTTTTTATAAATTCAAGCTGATGAGTTTTATTTCTTTTATTATGAGCTGCAAACTGGGCGAACTGGGATAAGTAGGAGGCTGCATGTTTGCAGGCGACCTTAACAACAGCCATGATGATCTAAAGCCTAACAGCCCATGAGCTCCAGAGATCATCACATAATTACACTATATTACAGGCTGCATGTCTCATTTATTGTCCCACTAAATGGAACGTAGAGGCTGTGTGTGTGTGTGTGTGTGTGTGTGTGTGTGTGTGTGTGTATGTGTGTGTGGGTGTGTGTGTGTTTGTGTGTATCTGTGTGTGTCTGTGTGTGTCGCTGTGTGTGTTTGTGTGACTGTGTGTGTCAGTGTGTGTGTTTGTGTGACTGTGTGTGTCAGTGTGTGTGTTTGTGTGACTGTGTGTGTCAGTGTGTGTGTTTGTGTGACTGTGTGTGTCAGTGTGTGTGTTTGTGTGACTGTGTGTGTCAGTGTGTGTGTTTGTGTGACTGTGTGTGTCAGTGTGTGTGTTTGTGTGACTGTGTGTGTCAGTGTGTGTGTTTGTGTGACTGTGTGGTGTGTGTGTGTGTGTGTGTGTGTGTGTGTGTGTGAGACTGTGTGTGTCAGTGTGTGTGTGAGATCTGTGAAAGGCTCAGATTTGTTTAAAATGCTTCAAACTGAGAGTGGGTGTAAGTCTGTGTACTTTGTGTCTGTGCTGATTCTTGTTTTGCTTGAGCATAAATCAGTATAAAAATGCATAAAAACTAGAAAGGAAAAGATTCTGATTGATTCTGATGATTCTGACCGTTCACGTTAAGGAAACATTTAAAAGAGCTGACTGTTCACAAATGTCACATGACTATACACGACACACACCACATATGTCGGTATGTGTGTGTGTGTGTGTGTGTGTGTGTGTGTGTGTGTGTGTGTGTGTGTGTGTGTGTGTGTGTGTGTGTGTGTGTGTGTGTGTGTGTGTGTGTGTGTGTGTG
>KN495458.1:2226-16681 GCA_000787155.1 Scartelaos histophorus
TGAAGGGACACGACTGGAATATATGTCTGTGAGGAGCTGTGTTTCCCAACCTGCGGTGCGAGGACCCCACAGGCACTGAACTCATCAGTAGGTGCTCGGTAAGATTCAGGTTTGTTAAGATGAAGTCAGATTCTATTCTTAGAGGTCCTGTATTAAGCCATGTTAGAATGTTGTTTCCTCCACACATGTTTGACTAACACTTTATTTTTAGACTGTCTACATCTCCAAAGCTCAAAAGCCTCAGTTTCACCTTGTGATGTTATGAAGTGATTGTTTTCAGGTTAACAGCTCCTTTAAAAAGATATTGGCAAATCCAGGGCTGAAATTATCCAAATGATTGTAATGAAGTTTTTTTGTTATATTAAGAGCACTGGACACATACTATTCCTTTAAAATGATAAATTGGACTGATACTGTGTGTGTCTCTATTGGCAGAATGTTCAGCAAGTCCCATGGTGACACAATACACACATCAGCAAACACTGTCAACAAGGTTTGGGTCTGAAAACTCAAGAAAAATTACAAAATGCTTTTAAAGTTTTAAGTCTGAAAACTCAAGAAAAAAAATGCAACATTTTCAAAATGCTGCAGAGGTTAAAGTCTGAAAACTCAAGAAATATATAAAATGCTTCAAAATACCTTACAGTTTTAAGTCTGAAAACTCAAGAAAAATGACAAAGTCTTCAAAATACTTCAAAGTTTTAAGGCTGAAACTTAAGACTAATACAAAATGCTTCATAATGCTTAAAAGTTTTAAACTCAAGAAAAAAACACAAAATGCTTTAAAGTTTTAAATCTGGAAACTCAAGAAAAATTACTAAATGCTTCAAAGTTTTAAGGCTGAAAACTCTACAAAAGAAAAAATACAAAATCTTCAAAAACTTCAAAAACAAAAAATGTCTGAAAACTCAAGAAAAAAGTTTTTAGTCTGAAAACTTACAAAAAATAACTTACAAAATACAAAATGCTTCAAAAAACTTCATGGTTTAAGTCTGAAAATTTTTTAAAAACAATTACAGAATGCTTCAAACTGCTTCAAAGGTTAAGTCTGAAAACTCAAGAAAAAATAAATAAAATTCTTCCAAATCCTTCAAGGTTTAAAGTCTAAAAACAATAAACTCTATAAGAAAGTGAGTGTGACGTCACCCACAGCGTTCAACACTGCTGAAAATAGGCTTACCATGCTTCATCTGGAGCCAGGCTTATGTTATGAATAGGATGTTTTTGACGAACAAAATAGCGGGGAAAAAAAATCAGGATCATGTAAAGTGGGTTAATAAGAACATTTTAAGACCAAAATGATGAGGCCACTGCAGCAGGAACAGAGAGAAGGGTAACAAGATCCTGATGTAAGTCAATAGGAGCCAGAGTCAGAAGGAGCCGGAAGAGCCTCCTGGAGCACTTCCTGTTTGGCACGCGGCGGCAGCACTTGTTGCACGGCACAGCTAGCTATGTCCATTAGCTATGTCCATTCAGATATACGGTCTATGCTAAAAACTCGGCAAAAATTACAATATGCTTCAAAATACTAGAACAGTAGTAGTTGACATACTCTGCAAAGTATACATTTATTTTAGTAATAGGCTTATTGTTTTGTTGTAACTAGAACGAGAATGACTTTTGGTTGCTCCACTTGTGTATTTCTGCATATTGTGACACTAGTTACTTCCAGTCAGTTATTGTCAGATGAAAACACAAACTTAAAGTGGTTTATAGGTGAAAGCAAATCACATGAATATTTGACAAATGAAACCTAAAAGTGTGCCAAAGTGGAGAGTCCAGCGGGGACATGTGTGTGTTTGTGTGTTTGTGTGTCTGGAGGTTGAAGGTGAGGGGGTCGAAAACAGCTCAGATAAAGCGATTGAGTTCAGACAGTTCTCCGCTTTAACCTACTACGTGTGTGTGTGCGAAACCTTTGTCCCAAAACGTCACAGTCCCAAACGACGCAAGAACAGGGTGAAATCCACGCAGACACCGACGGGACGGACGTTTGTGTGCACATGTGTTTGTGAATGAAATGTATGCACAGGGTTAGTACTCACTTACATTTACTCAAGTCACTGTACTTTTTAGAGCACTTTACTAGCAGCATTTTACTTCTACTACTTCTATATTTGTATTGAAGTAACAGTGTAAGTAAGTTTAAAGTGACAAAAGCAAACAATTGAAATTATTTGAACATTTGCATTTCTTCATATAAAGTTTTGTCCTTCAAATTACAGCAACTTCAGTTCAGTGTTATGCCCAGACAGTTATTTTCACTTGAGTAGTAGTTTCCCTCCTACTTGAGTCACTGCTTTGTACTTCTACTTGAGTCATATTATTTTGAAGTAACGTTACACTTACTTGAGTACAGTTTTTGGCTCCTGCACACCTGAACATGTTTGTGGATGGGGAGGGGACAGAGATCCAGGGCAGGAAAACAGAACAAGGCTCAAAGGACAACAAATATACACACTGTGGCAATTTCATTAGAATTGTGTTAGAGTTCAATTGTTTCCGAGGTTCTAGTTCTCATCGTTTCTTCTCATTGACTCTATGAAGCTGTATTGAGTGATTCCTGCATGTCATGGTCATCTTTAATCACTTACTTTTCCTCCACTTGTACATGGCCGCTGCTAAATTCACATGTAGGATTCAGCAGCATTGTGGGGTAATTTTGGTTCAAATGTAAAAAAAAATCCTCCTCAGCTCCCATTGGGTACCACAGTTTTCTAACACAGAAGTCAGCGCACTTGTTTCTTTGATGAAGTCATATTAGATGAATATTGTGATTTAAATTAAATTCCAAGGAATGAGGAGCACAGCAACTGTTTGTCCTTTTTCAAATACTGTGGGTGCGTGAGCCCAGCCCCCCTCCCAGACAGAACCACCTCCTCTTTACACCAAAACCTGGTGTGCCAAGTACGTTTCCCAATGATAATCAGAAGTTTCCTGTCCAAAAGTAATTTAGCTCCAGCGCGTCAGTCTTTAGACCCTCGTCTGCTTCAGTGACGCCATCGCTGGAATGAATCTTCTAGACTCACCTTCATTTGGCTTCACTCCTTTTCCTCTTCTCTTCTACTTTCAGTGACTTCATAAATTGACTTTCTTTAGGGGTGAACTGGTTGTGGATTCTTGTCATTGCAACAAACTTTGTGCAAACTGTGAGGAAACTACAGCTGGAAAAAGCCACTAAGAACCGCTGCATTGGTTTAGGACTTGCGCCTGTGGAGTGTGTAAGAGCCAAACATAAACCATGTAATCCTAGGGCACTGGAGACTCAGTTACACTAGAAATGTAGGGAGGTAGCTTCGTTATCTATTGGCTGATATTTATCTGGTCACACCACCTCCAGAGTTAATGGATTTTCATTCTTTTTATTTTGGTCATCAGAATTACAGGGCTGCTGCATGTCTATAATATTATCACAATTTGAAACAAAAAAAATCCTCCATCCATCCATCCATCCATTTTCTCCCGCTTAATCCGGCTGGGTCGCGGGGGCAGCACTGCCCATTACTCTGTGCACCAGACCCAGACCCTATGAACCCCTCTGCAGGTGGTGACCCACAGGAGGGAGGGACTCCCCAGCAATACAATATACAATACAAACAATTAACATAATGATCCACAGTTGTCATAGTTTATAAGTACAGAGCAGACACGAGCACTATAATGTGCTTTAAAATGTGTCTGTAAATGTCTTGGTTGAGGCCAGAGGTAAAGTAGCCAAAAATTGTACCCAAGTAAGAGTAATGTTACTTCAAAATCAAAGTCAAAGGTAATTTTATTGTCGGTTCCACCATGTAACAGACATTACACAGAGGGATCGAAATTGTGTTTCTCCAAATGTGCAAGATTAAAAAACTAAAAACATACACATAACTCTCACATGAAACATGAAAAGTACACACAAATCAGTAATAAATAAAATAATATTAAAATAGACATGGCAGACAGACAGGTTATATATACAGGTTATTCTCATGGAAGACTGAGACAGTATGCTCAATATATTTAACAAAAAATGCACTTCGTTATTGGGAGCTGATGTGGTCACTGCCATAGAGGACATCGCCATAATGGGCAAAATAATATTACTCAAGTAGAAGAACAAAGTGGCCCAAAATTTACTCAAGAGAGTAATGCAAAGAGTCAAAAAGCATTAGGGAAAAGTACTAAAGTAAGAGTAACTTAAAGGGTAACTTTCTAGATGTAACATCTGATTTATCATTTGGAGAGAATGTCATTTGGAGGATAAAACCTCAAATAAAGCATAAAATCTGTTAATTTCAAAGGACAGATACAAAAAGGAAACAAACTAAATCAGATGTGAAGGAGCTGCAAGAAACACAAATGTTCTGATTTCATATTGTCACTTAAAGCTTCTGTCACTTTAGATTTTAGACAACAGTATTGCTATTTAAATAAAAATACTACTAAAGTAGAGGTAAAAGTATGTTGAAAAGCACAAGTTGTTAAGATGTTACTCATGTAAAAGTATGTGAGTACTATGAACCTGTGTGTTTGTGCATGTGAGGAGGGGACACAGACCCAGGGCAGGACTAAAGTACACACTCAAAGGACAACAAATACTATGATGACGACATTCAGAAAGTATGATCACAAATGTGCTTTCCTGGCAAATCCATATTTTTCAGTCCTCTGTGTGTTTTTTTCCGTAAGCAGGGATATTTGTTTTGCCGGTCACATTCATCTGTACTCTTGGAGATTCACCTGTGACCAGACTCGCATCTTTGTAAAGTACTGAAAAAGTGTGTTTTCTAGATCCAAGGCTAGAAATGTGCTCAAATCAATGTATACAAGTTTTGGTCAAGGTTCAATATCACACAAAAGGTGAACTTCAGAATCATCTCTTTATACAACAATAGTGTTCAGATGTACTGTATGTGTGGAGGGCTGCACATGGAACCACATTAGGAGCAGAGGCCACAGAGCGGAGTCAGTACAGAGGAGGAGTCAGATGGTGCAGTACCTTTAATAAGACAGAGCAGAGTGTGATGTGATGGAGGTTATAGTGGTACAACTTTTACAATTTGCTGTTAAAGTGAATACCTGTGATTGTCTGGGCCATTTCAGCCCTGCTTCCTCATTTGAAAAACTGCTCTGCAAGTTTGCTCAGCTTTTTCTGGTCT
The DNA here is from genome assembly GCA_000787155.1 of Scartelaos histophorus. NCBI lineage: Eukaryota > Metazoa > Chordata > Actinopteri > Gobiiformes > Gobiidae > Scartelaos > Scartelaos histophorus. Next base: position 7,365 of record KN495458.1, read on the forward strand.
TCTCTTATTAACCAGTTCTTATTATTGATGATATATAGAATCATTTTGCATTTATCCTGTTTCTTGACATACTGTATGTCCTGTAGTTTAGATCAACAAAGAAAGGAAAGCTCTGAGCAGTTCATATTATTTCTACTCAAACTAAAACAAGAGAATCACCTATATAAATGCATGTATATGGGTCAATGACATTTTTTTAACAGGCAAATTTAAAAATGTTGTTTCTGTTGAACTTTTTCAAATATTTACAATGTCAGATGCATAAATCTATGTTTGACATTTATATTATGAATTGACTATGACCTTAAAAAATAACCTTAAAATAGTTTTATTTTCTAAAACATGATTGGGATGTTAATCTAAGTTGTGAGTCATATGAACATGAGATTGAGATTTGAAAACATGGAAACATGAACTTTGAAAAAATGGACACGCTCGGAAAATATTAGTTTGCTTTGAAAAAGGACACGCTTGGAAAATATTAGTTTGAATATTATGGGGAAAATATCGATTCAAAAAAGATGAAATTTCATGTGGGACTAAAAACACTTCAGAAAATATGTCAATATGTCAATATGTCATGCGATTAGCTTTAGAGTCATTTAAAAGAAGTTTAAAAATCCTGAGTTAAGGGTGGACGGTCGCACCACATGAACATTTGACACTAAGGACAAAAAACATGCAGAATAATCACATTTGGACACACCTCACGTCATTGACCCGCACCACAATTCAGAATATATACCTCATGTTTGGTCTGGAGTTCCAAACTGGATAATTATCTTGGGACTTGGATTGATCAATTCCTTGGACAGTGCTGTTACTCAGTCCATCCAGTTAGTCACTCGTATTGATCACAGGCTCCAGAAAATTAAACACTTTTTTTTGCCGTGTTTGCTAATGTGTGTGTAGGAGCCTAAACCCATTTTTGTATTTTTTGTAATATTTTCATTATTGAGATAATTATTCCCATTTTTCCCATGTTTAATTTAATATTTACTTAAATGCATGATTTTTTTAACTGCAGTTGAACACTCTCCGTGGATTTATTTCACTTCTGTGACATTTTAAAAGGTGGAACGAGGTGTGCAAAGTGTCGACCTTTGGCTTCACAAATGTTTGGACCTTACAGTGTGTCTTGTCTCACCACGGTATCTGATGAATATTTAGCCTATAGAGTTGCATGCAGAACACCCCCAGCATGATGCCAAAACCACTTAAGTACAATTTAATCTAAAAAAGGGAAAATAGTGTGGAAGGGCATCTCAGTTTTTGTATGAGATAAAGAGACAATTATTCAACAGCAGCCATAACACACACACATGCACGCGTCATGTCCTTGGACAAGACACTTAACATGATTGGTGGAGTATCAGACTGCCCCAGGACAGCTGTGGCTACAGAATTTTTTGATCATAATATGATTAATCAGTATCTGAATAAGACTGAAACTAGGGACTGACTGAACATTGTGAAGTAAAAAACTCTGCACAGTCATTATTAGCCTGTGCATTTTTAGGAGTGTGCAATATACTAAAAATCTACAATCAGTTAATATGTAGTAAAATTAATAACTCATTGTCACTTTTTACAATGACTGTCTGTAGCTGCAGTCCAAGTGTGATTTCACATGCACTAGTTTCCTATTGTGTTATCAGTGTGTGCAGAACACTGTGGACTCTGCTCTTCATGTTTACGATCACAGGGTTTGTCTCCTCATAAAAACACATAGAGGAAGGGTGTGTGTGTGTGTGTGTGTGTGTGTGTGTGTGTGTGTGTGTGTGTGTGTGTGTGTGTGTGTGCATATGTGTGTGTGCCAGCATATTTGTACATGTTATGGCTGCAGTTGAATAATAGTCACATTATATCAGGCAAAACTGAGAAGCCCTTGTGATAGAAATGTATTTGTGGAAAGATTTCTCTCAGTCCGTCTTTGTGTAAATGAATGTGATTTGTACTCGAGACCAGAGCTTTATTAACATATGTAAAGACTCAGCAGACACAACTGTCCCCACCCTACAGGAAAACAGTGATTATGATTATGTTTGCTTCAATTAAAATAGTCATTAGATTTTTTTAGAAACACATCTGGTCTTGTAACTAAAACTTGATAGTTAACAATGGTATTAGAAAGAAACCCCAGGGTACACAATGTAACCCTAACCCTAACACGTCCGCTCCCTTTTGCTTGCTAATCTTGTCAGGAAGTGTCAGATGCATGTGAATACAGATGCAAATCTGATCAACCAGATGTGGCCACACCTCAGTAGGAGTCATCATCTTCTCACATAGAAATGTCTGTCCTCTGGTTGTGTCAGTGCAGAGACACTTGGTGCTTTGTATCAGTGGGACCTGATCTTGATGGGTCCATATCTGCTGTAACAGGAATAAACGTTTGACTGTATTCCAAAAACTCACCGAGATTTGCAAATGGATTCATTATTTATCATCAAGAGACACATCATTATTTACACAACATCCTTCCTCACTATTTCCCCTTTTTCTTTTTAAACTCAATTGTACTTAAGTAGTTTTGACACCTCATTTAAAGAGTTTGTGCTGTGAAACGTTCTGTGTTTGTTTACACCAAAAATTTCACTTTACATTAAACACTCATATTGTGGCATCGGTGGCAATAGTGCATGCTGTTGTTGTGTTATTAGGCAAAACACTGCAGCCACATTATCCTAGAACAAGGGTCTCCAGCCTGTCTCTCCACCCTCCCCCAAGTCGCTCGCCAAGGGATTTCTGAGTCATACATATTGCGCTGAATAACTCAAATTTGATTGATTAAATGCCTATTTCCTTTGTAAATGTAGATTATAAATGTAAATTTTGATGCATAATTTTGTGCACTGATAACTGGATAATGGGTTATGTTTTATAGACATCTAACTGCACCTCATCTTCAGCTTTCCATGGCTCTTACAGCATTTCTGCCACCGCTAAAATGAATAGCTCTCTGTCATTTTTGTTTGTAAAAGTAACTCACAGGAGGAAAAAGTTTGGAGAGCCCTGCCCTAGAATCAACGTGGCGTGTGATTGTGATATTATAACATTTTTTCCTCATCAAGAAGAGGTTTTAGAGTCATCCATGCGTGTCATTTGAACCCTCCTTATGGTTAATTGTAAGAGTCTGTGCAAGTCTTCACCCACAAGCCTTTGTCATTCATGCTCCCACATGATGCAACTATGATAAATACAGCATTTTCAAGGCAATAAAAGAAAACTTGGTGATTTAAATATGTTATATATGTATATGTATATGTATATGTATATGTATATGTATATGTATATGTATATGTGTGTGTGTGTGTGTATGTGTGTGTGTGTGTTACAGTTAATAGTCCGTAAAAGTCTTGAAGTTCTCTCCTTTCCTTCCTCCCTCTCTCTCTCCTCTCAGTCTGTGGCCTGCAGCTCTGTCCTTGTGTTTTATTTATGTTTGGCTTGACAGAGCTCGACCCCCTGTTCTCAGAGACAAACTCTGAGAAACAAATATTCTGTGAAAAGTGTAGGGTCCCTGCAGAGTGGAGTGTAGTAAAAACGGCAGGGGGTCAGTGAACACAAATACTGTACATGCAGAGACAGTGGCAGAGTGGTTAGCCTTCTCACCTGACAGCAGGAGACTGGATTTCCTCCAGCAGACAGTCAGATTAGATAAGAGGAAACAATGTGTTTATCAACCACTCCAGATACAGTTAGTCACAACATCGAGAGGTTAGGGTTACTTTATTGTACCTGTGGGCAAGTGCGCTCTCTGCATTTGACCCATCCTTCAGTATCTCTGTGTTAAACCTGCATTTGACCCATCCTACAATATCTTTAGGCTAAAGCAGAATTTGACCCATCCTACAGTGTCTTTGGGTTAAACCTAAAATTGACCAGTCCTTCAGTGTCTTTAGGTCAAACCTGCATTTGACCCATCCTTCAGTGCCCTTAAGTTACAGTTGAGCCATCATTCAGTGTCTTTAAGTTACATTTCACCCATCCTTCAGTGTCTCTGGATTAAACCTACATTTCCTTCAGTGTCTTTGGGGTAAAACCCACATTTGACCTATCCTTCAGTGCCTTTAAGTTAGATTTGATCCATCCTCCAGTGTCTCTGGGTTAAACCTATCTGGAGCAGTCGGACCCTTCTCCAGATCTTGAGTGAGTCTTGGTCAGGATTACTGTAGCTGGAGGATTTGACCCGTTGTGAGTGTTTGGTGTTGATGGAGGAATCCCACCCAGACACAGGGAGAACTGCAAACTCCACACAGAAAGACCCAGGCAGAACCTTCTTGCTGTGAGGGGAGAGTGCTAACAACTTCATGCAGCTACCAATGAAATACACTGGCTAACTGTGCCCCTCTGTGTTTTAAGTCTATTCCTGGGTTTCATCTTCCTGAGAGGACATTTTCAAGACTGCTGGCCATTCAGATTTTATTGGTCCAGGCTAATAAACCTTCAGCAGGCTGATTCAGTTATTGTTTCTGCCTCATTTAAATGGATATGTATGTAGCAATCTGCTGAGAAAACACTGGAAATTACTTAACTAATTGCTCTATTTGCATGTTAAATTACTTTGTGTATGACTTCTGCTGTACAAATAAACTTGCTTGCCTTTTTCATTCATAAACATGACTTTTAAATGTAAAATGTGAAATACAAAAGTGTCAGAAAAGGTTCGAAAAGCCAGAACGAAGATTATATTTCCCCCTGTCGCAGAAGCGTAAAGGCCTATAGCATACACACACATACAGTCATTTACAAGATTATAACATACTTTAAATATAGTTGTACAATAATAAAAAGGTAGACGTGATTTTGCAACTGCAGTGTTCAGACGGAAGCTAATCCCTGTTTTATCCCCCAAACACCGGTTTTATCGTCCATCATAATTAACTAACCAAAAAATGTCAGCGCAGGTGCAAAGTGGCATCCTCCTCACACATATACCAAGAAGTGTTGTATAATATTTTGATACTTTCAGGTTGTATATTATGCAAAATTGATTCTTCAGCCATGTTATCATTATTTATTTTTTATTTTGTTGTTTATTTTATTCATTCAGTATAAAAAAGACTATGTCAACTGTGTCACAACATCAAACATACAAGAAACGAATGAAAAGGAGCAGAAAGAAGATTATTTATTATTCTTCCCTTTTCCCTTTTCCAAACAAAACATCCACACTTATACTGTTACTTCAAAACATTTCAAATCAGTACATTTAATTTCACTCACAATTATTAATCAATTTCAAACAGAGATCATTATTTTTATGCACAACACTTTTCTTTTTTTATGTATTTTTAAAAATGCCACGTTATTGTTCTTGGTCTTTTGATTTCTTTCATAAATGAATTCGTTTCACAGCGACGCTTCACTCCATAACCTTGGTTCTGAATCAGTTTTTTTTTGTTTTTTTTTTTTTTTTTACATGAACGTTATCTTGGTATTGTATTGACTTGTTCTCACCTCAAACAGTCTTGGTATATTTACAGGTAACACTCTGCACTTTGCTTTATACATGACTTTGAGGAGACTTAAGTCAACAATATCCTGCATTTTCAACGCTTTAGGTTAAACAAATAGTAAGTTGGATGGCTCTATAATGACTGTTGGTGATATTTCTCAAGGCCCTTTTCTCTAAAATAAATAATGGCTGTAGTTCTTCTCAAGATGTGTGTAAAATCCCTCAGTCATCCAGGTAGAATCAATGGCAAAAGTAAAATAAATTTGTCAACAGGACACAACTGGACAAAAGTTATTTGGTCGAATATGTTTCGCAGCTCATCCAAGCTGCTTCTTCTGCTTCTGTAGGTAAGTTCTACATTTGACCCCAGATTTCCACACAGTACACTGGATATGGTGTAATTATGGAGTTGTACAAGGTTAATTATGCTGCACTATTTAGAGAGAAGTTTACTTTATGCAACGCAGAAACTGCTTTGGAAATTTTGCCTTTAGTGTAATTCATATGAGACAAACTCCAGTTTAGACCTTCATCGGTCATGACTCACAATTTAGTTTCATTTGCTCTTTTAATCTGTACCCCATATCTTTGTAAAGTTATGTTGTCTTTTTTCTTATTAAATAAAATGTTTTTTTTTTAAACATTAATAACCAATCCATTTAAATCGAACCAATATTTTACTTTTCTTAGCTTTTATTTACTTTATTTGTGACGTCTTTTATATGTTTTCCAGAGTAAAATAATGTTGTATCATCTGCAATTTTCCCAAGTTCATATATAAAATAAATAATATAATGTTAGAATGTTGTTTCCTCCTCAAAAAACATCCTGGAGTTGTGTTTTGTTTAATTCACACATGTTTTACTCACACATTTAAAGTTTAAAACACAGTGGAGCACGTCCTGTATCACCACACGAACAGAGGGTTTTCAGTTTGTGAGAAGAACTCTGTAGGATTTGTGTGTTAAACATGTGTGAATGAAACAGAACACAACTCCAGGTTTGTTTTTAATGCGGAAACAACATTAGAACATCCGAAAATCACGTAATACAATCTGTTTAAAATACTACTAATCAATTAAAAAAAAACAACAACATTTTATTCATGTACTTTCCTCCAGAAGTACTAGTATTGATCACCCTCTCCTCTGTGCCGTGTACGGCGCTCCTCACGTGCGCTTTACATCAGATTCCTACACCGAGGGAGCCGGTGTGCGCATGCGTGGAGCCAAACGTGTCATCATTACATCGTCCCATCCCTCCCTCGGCTTTAGTGTGGTGGTCTGGTACCCTGCTCCCCAGTCTCTGCTGCACACTGCCATTGTCACTGCCAAAGAGCCTCCAAGCAACGAACCAGAACCGAGGGACCGAAGCTTTTACGCACACGAACCCGGGAGACACGGTATGTTTCTGCCTCGCCACACAAAGAGGAACACGGCATTTTCACGGAATGGAGATGGTTTTTTTTGCGGGGTAGATTCAATGAGGGCACATGAGGCGTGGGGTGTCGGGTAATTAGCCTGGTGCCTTCCAAGTCCCGCTGCGCTCTTTTACCAACTTGTACTGCTTATTTATTAGACTATCTTGCATTTCCACCGGGACTAAACCATAGTTTGAACCAGGTATAAACCAGAACTGAACCAGATCTGGACACGGGTCAAAACCAGAGAAAAAACAGCGTTCTCTCGTTGTCTATCTCGCTTTTTTGCTTCATATTTTATTTCAAGTATGCGTGGCAAAACTTGTTTGAATGGGCTGGAATCAAATAAGCCAAGTCAAACCAGAACTAAACCAGGACTCTCTTGTTATCCATCCCGCAGTTTTTCTCCCCATTCTCCCCCCAAATTTGCCAATATCATCAATAGTCTGAACAAAGTAGAGCGCATGGCCAAACCGCGGCTTGAATGAAGTCTTAACCAGAACCAAACTGGAACTAAATCGGGTCTAACTCGGGACTAAACCAGGACTTTCCCGTTGTTAATTCTGTACTGTACCCCCGCTTTTTTAACCTCTACCGTGTGTCTGTGGTTCACGCTGCTTACGTAAGTGATTACAAAGGACGTGACGCGCTTGGTGATTTTTTTTCGCACACGTGAAACGGTGAAGGTAATTGGATTTCAGCATTTCGTTTTGATTTCAGCGGGGTGCTACTAAAATGACCTTAATTCAGTGAACACAGAAATGTCACGGCATGTTCTGCTGCTTCACTAGACCTTTTCGACTCCTCTCAATGTTGTATCTTTGCTGATATTGTTACTATTTGGTTGACTTGGCGCACTCGTAGTACCTTAAATAAATGGTTAGAAAATCAGGTGTGCAATTGTGCAAAGATGCTTGAGGCTTTGCCATGCTGGAACGCGTTGCTGTATTGTCAAATTCTATTAATACACGTGGCGCTATGGAAGAAATGTCCGTCTAATCATAGATAGTCTTTGGAAGGTCAAACGCCACTCTTGTCCTCCTCTGCGCTGAAAAGGCAACGTGACCTGAGTGACTTTGAAATGAATGAGGAGAGTACTGTTGCCCTACCAAAACCACTCATCCAGGCTACGTTTACTACGTGCCAAACGCAGAGGATGTTGGTGATTCATTCTCGGCTATCCATTTGTCTACATGAATCAGGTGTTAAATTAGAACTAAACCAGGTCTGAAACCGGTCTTAATCATGACCGGATTAAACTACAGAACTCTTTAACTAACCAAAACTAGTTAAGCTGGGTCTTCTTAACCACAATGGAACTAAACTTTTAATTTAACTCAAGTTCAAGACGAAAGGAAAGCTGCTTCTTCAGTTCTGGTCAGAATGCTGGAGGAAGATTCCCTATATCTGCCAGAAGGGAGGACCAACATTAACTAGTTTTCAAAGCTTCATGGTTTGAAGTGCTTTCAACTGACAACAATCACATCTTCGCGGTTTAGTGATGGTTCCACTTTCTGAAGCTGTTGTGTAAACGTAATTACACGTTTGTATATTTTACACATACTGAAGACGCAGAACTTTGTGCCAGGTCAACAAATCTGCAAACTCACCATTAAGCAGCAAATTCCAGTTCAATTCTCACTTGTCCTCCAGCTCAGATATAATCGTTTGTTGTCACGTGAACCCGCCCATCAAATGCTCGTCATCCTCACCCGTTTTAATGTGTAAATGAAACTGTGCTCCTCTTTGTTCTGCACATGCTCAGTCCTGCCCCTCCAAACCGACCCATCCAGTTTAAGATTCACCTCACACGCTCGGGTCAATAAGGACGCACAACCATTCAAGACTCAGTGAAACGTTCTCAATGAAACTCAAAGGTACGCTATGTAACTTAGAATGTTCCACAGGATGGAATTAACCTTTAATTAAAACTCAGTTACATGTATTTTGTGTAGCTAAAAATACATTAAATAACCTATATTCTTGCAGCAATGGCTCCTCTTTAAAGATCTGACCAGTAATTTGACCTTGTGTTGCTACCTCATCTCTATGGTGTTTTATGCCATACTGCGGAACATTCCAAACCAAGCAGAGCAATGAGATGGAAAAAAAACCCCAAACATTTAGTCTGTTTTTCAGTTTTTTGCTTACATAGAAAATTAAGCCAACTCAAATTGTGTTTTTCTTTTGATTACAATATCGTGTGCTGCCCTGTCACGTATCTCAAACTGACATGTTTTAAATAAGCTATGCCACCCTTTCACCCATTAAACTGTCTTCCATCACAGGCACATTTAAAGGCTCGGTGCCCCTTCTCCTCTGCCCTGCCATATTTCCTGTTACACGAGTGTGTGCAGAGCCCTCCTGAGGCCACAGGGTAACACTCAGCTGCTAACAGGAAGCAGCATGCATGGGTTGGCTTGTGCAAGTGTGAGAAGT
>JACN01012935.1:0-15094 GCA_000787155.1 Scartelaos histophorus
TTGGGAATTAAATTCTATACATGACTACGAGCAAAAACATATACTCCTAAAAACATTTAAAGGGGCACTATATGATTTATATATAATTATTATATATTATATTATATATAATATATAATTTGTAGCTTTAATTACATATTGCAATTACATATTTAAAACATTACTTCCTGGGCTTCCTCATCACCTCCTCTGCTCAGTCAAAATGTAGAACTTTCAGATGCCATCTGATGATTACTTAGTTATCTTTCCATTATTTTTACCTTTCCATTTGGACATGAAGTGGTTTTAAAATCAGGTAAATGTGTTTTTCTCCTCATTGGTCTATATGCGGATTCACAGTCAGATATTAGCCGAGCGCATTATGAGTGATACTGAGGTGAGGGTGCACAGACTGTCAAAGAGCTGTGAGGCTTTGTAATGGAAATGAATGAGAGTTTAACTTTGGAAATTGTATAAAAGCGAAAATCATTTGTTCTTCACCTGGACTTACCCGGGGCCTTTGAAGTTCAGATACTGCAGTTATCTCCCTATCCTCTCTCTTCTGATTCAGATCTATTTATCGTTCACAGCGCAAGTGGAGCTTTAAATTCATATTGTAGCAACGTCTTTGATTTTTGTACATAATAGGGCTGCAACAATTAACCCACAAGTAGTGACTAGTCGATTCTAAGAAATAATTGTAGGTATGTTAGATTTAGACAAGGGATCACCACCATATATTCTGTCTCAGTCGTCCAGGTAGGATCCATAGCAAAGGAGAAAGTAAATTCTTTTGTGTAATATAGGACCTAAGTCTAAGTCATCTTGCAGTAGTAGTTGTAGTTTTTGGCATTTGTAGTTGTCAGTTTTTGTTATGTGTCATAAAAAATGTTTTGTCAATGGTTTTGTCATATCGTCTCCTTCCTAAAATAATCACCTAAGTCACTTTTTGCCTACGTTTTCCTTAGGCAAAAAAATGCAATAATTTCAATTTTGGGGGGAGTTTTTTGTGTTTCCTGAAAAACCTGAAAAAATGACTTATGTGATTATTTTAGGAAGGTGTCGAAATCAAAACATATGTAATTTGAAAAACATGTTAAGTTAAATGCCACAGTGTGGAACTTTCAGGTGAAGCATTAAAATATCCATGGGAACAAACGTATAACTGATGCTCCCCAAGAAAAGTAACAAAGCAAAAGTCTGTATAGGCGCTGTTCTATCTTAAAGAGAAAAAAAATAATTATGAAATATAATTTGGTGTACATTTAATATAATTTAGTCTATAATCAGTCTGGAAAGTTAAAGATATAACTTTGAAATAGTGTTTTGAAAGTTGCATCAATTAGTACATTTTTATCATCTTGCCTACTCTTTTTTTCTAGCTTATATAACTTATCACCAAACCCAAAACATTTTTCTTATTTATTCTTTTGCTTCCCTTTTCCTCAGTTGATTTACTTGCTTATCTTGTTGCTTCTCAGACTTGTTTTTCTTGCTTAGTATGAGATGGTAATTATGAAAGGTCACGTGGTGCAGTAATTCATCTACTTTACATAGTGGACTGTTGGGGGCAGTACAGGTCAAATCCACACTTTAACTACTCCTGCTGTTTTCTCTTAAAATCCATCCACCAGGGGCTGTCCAAGCATCGCTGACTTTTCATGTGCTCAAAGTCAACTAGACCTGAAGAAAGAGGGAGAGGAGGTTCATTACTACACAGCGCAGTAAAGTAAAAGTACATGCACGCTGTCTTGGAAGTACAAGGAAATGACTAGTAAAATCAGATATCTATATTTTCCAGTCCAACTTTATTTGTAATGCACTTTAAAAACAGCATATTTGATCAAAGAATAATTATAAAATAGACACAGATTGCAAAAATATAGACGCACACAAACCAACGAGACACTAAAAAGTCAAACTGAATCACAGTGAAACTCTACAAGAAACAGGTGAGTTTTAAGAGTTGATTTTAAAAGCGAAAGTGACTTGGTGTTCAATTTTCTTTTGGATTTTGGGAACACTGGCGAAGAATGATCTGCCGACCCGAGTGAGCGTGCAGGGGCAGAGAGTCGAAGCAGGTCGTACAGATAGTCTGGGGTAAAATCACACCGGCAGTGAATTGTGTGTGTTTAGATGCACAAAAGACGTCTGATCGTCCTAAACAACCCGTCACATGTGTCTGTGAACACCGCAAAAACATAAAAACAAAAATGAAATGAAGCTCACCCAGCAGTATTGAAGTACAGATGTGCCAGAAGTTTTTAATTACAATATTTTGTGGTGAATGAAATAACTTGAATGAAGAAATAGTTGAAATGGAAAGAACGTGGGGGGGAAAGCATTAACATGTGATATTTGGGTATGATTTTACTTAATTTTTTTGCATCTTTAATTCAGACTGACAAAATTCAAGTTGGGAAACTGAAGTTGCCAAATTCAGCTTTAAAAAATCAAGTTGAGAAATTCAAGTTGCCAAATTCAGCTTAAAGAAAATCAAGTTGAGAAATTCAAGTTGCCAAATTCAGCTTAAAACAATTCAAGTTGAGAAATTCAGATTTAAATTATTCAGATCAAAGCGCACTGCACATTCTGTTACTATGGGAACTTGTTAACACCAGAGAGGCGCCTTGTTCATAGAGGCCAAAAAGCAAAAAACATCCAACATTCTTGCACGCCATGAATAACCAAGTCGGAAGTAATTTATAATGACTGTGTTTCTTATGATTTACTGGTTTATGTTTTCATAGCTTTGGCAACTTGAGGTTTTTCTGAATTTCTCAACTTGATTTTTTTTTTTACCTGAATTTTTCAACTTGATTTTTTTTTACCTGAATTTCACAACTTGGATTTTTTTTTACCTGAATTTCTCAACTTGATTTTTTTTGCCTGAATTTCTCAACTTGATTTTTTTTTACCTGAATTTTTCAACTTGAATTTTGTCAATCTGATTTAAAGATGCTGAAAAAGTAACATAAAATCATACCCAGCTATCACATGCTAATGCTAATCCATTTCATCAGTTTGTATATAAGGAATAAGAATTGATTTACGGACAAATAGTGAAATAAAAACACATGTATAGCGGGTTAATAACAGGACAAATGTTTTAAGACCAAAATCAAAATCACTGTAATCACTGTAGCAGTCACAGAGAGAGGCAATGGTTATTTCCAATAAAATTGAATTACAGCCAGATTCAATGGAGCTGGTTGCACGCCCATGATCATTTCCTAACTGGAACGCATGGCTAGTGAGTTAGCTATGTCTACTTACATATACAGTTTTTAATCTTACTCTGAGCGGACTTGCATCTCCACAAACCTGACTCTTATGTGGCCCACATGTTTTCTATGAATATATTTACACATGTGTACTGTTAATGAAAGGTAAATAAAATCTTTTTCATCAAAAGAAAATCAGATTTCTCATAGATATATCTGATAACTCCAGAAATCAGATTATGATCATATTTTGGGTGTATAAACTGTGTAACTGTGCAAAGAGACTCCATCTTTCCCCAGTGTGACCATTGAGTAAGCGTCAAAAAGTATCAATATAAAAGTTTAAAAGTAAGGATTTTAATGTTTTATTGTTGTATTTTATTCTTTCATAACCCGTGTGCCTCACAAAAGAGACTCTTCAGACTCTTCTTCACTCTGTGGTAAATAAAGGTTAAATAAATGAACAAAGTATTACCTGCTGTTGTGTTATAAATAAATATAGACTTACCATTATAAAGAAAGAGGAGGTTTTAAAATCACATTATAAGATCTACTTCATACTGTTTCAGATGATAATACAGAAGAGACGTCCATTATCGGGCTTTAATGTTGTTGTATGTTTGTAGTTGTAAGATGAAAATGGCTGAAAAATGGCAGACCAACTTTACACTGATGTGACCAAAGTGAATAAATAAACAAATGTAAAATCAAAGTAAAGTTTTGGTTTTACTTCTCTGGTTGAAAATTGCAAAAATAAGTCATTCTCTTTAAGCTTGATTTCAGAGAACAGGCAAAAATCGTTCAAGTAAGAGTAGAAATGGGGGTGTTTGTTCACAATTACGAAGGTTATTGGTTCAAATCCCACTCTTAATCTAAGTATAATTGGAAGATTGGTGCGATGTGTGTGTGAAAAGTGCTCTATAAAAATTTGACCATTTAATTAAAAGTAACTGTGAAGATAATAGAGTTTGTAATGTTTGATTTACAGTCTGAAGCGAATGCGAGTGGAAAGACAAAACTTTAAATACAGTGTGAAATTTTCCAAAGATTCACCGCAAAAATGAGAAAAACAAATTGATATCTGTGGGAGCAATGCAAGAAACACAAACATTCAAGTAGTATTGTTAAGGTTTTTGGCACTCAGAAAGGGAAGATTAAAGTTCCCTTATACACAAAATTGAGAGATTTCCTGTTATAATGTTGGTACCTTTTCATAAAAATACCAAAAATTCTAACATAAATCAGGAAATAGCTTAATATACACCATTTAAATGTCTAATTTAAAGGCTTTTCTCAATGGCGATGTTATACTTTTGTCTCTTTCTTTCTTTATGGAGACTAAACCAGCACAAATTACAGGTCAGATCTGTGGAAAGGCGACCCCCCTCACGATCAGAATGGATTTTTGAGCTATAAAACCACCTGCAATTGAAAAAATGTTGAATATTTTATGAAGACGAGTATTTGATGGGCCAAAAAAGTTACACAATGCACCTTTAAGCTACGCAAAAACTTTACACAGGTAAGACTGTAACTGTTTAACTCAAATTGGAGTAAAAGTAGTGTCAGAAAACAGTGCAACTTCAAAATTCAAGCAAAATAATATTGAACAGAATCCTAAACACCATTGTGACAGCTGATAATAATAGCAACCTTATGGCTTTGTGTATCTGCGGGGGGGTTAATATGGAGTTTTATAGACGCTGTGTTTGTTGATGGCGGTGCTGGGCTGCAGTATCATGGGACATCCACATCTGTGAAGGGAGGGGCATTCAAAAACCCCTCTGTAACATCTGACTCACGCATCCTTTTTCCTATTCCGCGCCGTGATCCTTGAATGCTCCAAATGAGACGGCTAGGGCTGCTTCCTGATTTGGAGTAAATACGGAAAACTAATGACTATTTCCCCCAAACAAGCACACACTTATGTTAGGATGTCACGTGAAAGTCCAAAACAGCTTGAGAAGTGCTCTTCGCCACATGTGGAAGTGACAGTTTAGAGATGCTTCTGAACGCTGATATTCACGGCTATTACCTTAAAAACAAAGCCTGCTTAAATGTGTTGTTTTTGGTGACAGATAATTGCTAGTCTCGTTTTAATTTGCACTTTTATTTGCTTTTTATTTTTTATTTTTTTTTTATACCAGATTGTAGCTGAGTTAAAAGTGCAACTTTCTGTTTGAGGGTCCTTCACCCGCCTGTTTCTAATGGATATGTCACTGCTCTGCCATGACATTAAACAGCTCACATTTATTCAATTACAGGTGGATTTATAGCTCTACAATATAAAAACAGGCATTCTGACTGTGAGCACGGTTACCTTTCTACAGATCTTTTATTAGACATGCTTTTTTAAATTAATGAATTTTTACACTAGATGTAGCTGATTTAAATTTGAGGATTTCAGTTAGGGCTGCACAGTGTATCACAATCAGATTGAAATTGTAATTTTAGTCAGTGATGGTATCTCATGGCAAAAGCAGCAATTATTTGGGTAATAGAACAGGCTCTGCAAAGAACAAAATGTCCTACCTTTTTATAGAAACAAATCTTGTCGTTTAGATCTCTACGAACATTCTTCACTTTCAGTTTATCAGTTCATATTTCTTGAAATCTCTCAAATGTCATAGGGTCCATATTATGCTTCTCTGTATGATATAATGTTGTTTTGACTGAGTTTTTCCCTCAAACAGAAAACACTTTGTTCCACCTTGTGATTTCATACAGGAAGTGCTCCAGTGTGTTTTTAAAATCCATTTGGATTATTTTAGAACAGGAATTGCTCGTTTCTCCTAAACGAAAGGTAAATGAGCTTGAAAACTATCACTACATGACATCACAAGGTGGAACAGAGCATCCTGAGCTTTAGATCTGTACCCAGACTAATCATGTAGGATCACTCAAACATCACTCATAATGACTTAAAGTTCACAAGAGTCAATTCTCTGCAATATGGGACCATAAATGTCAGAATCCTTGAAATTTTGAGAAAAATTTCAACCAAGCACAAATTTAAAAGTTTAAAATTAAAAATACTGTAACTGAAAACCTGAAATGACGATTACGACTAAGGTCAGTAGTAAAAAAGGAAGCGAAATGACCTATTATCAATTGCGATTTACAATAAACAAAATGTAAAATCAGAAGCAGTATTAGTAGATCATAAAGATAAAATAAGGTAATATGGGCCCTTTAACAGTAAATGCCATAAATAAAGCATAACATGTCTTCTTATAGCTCTGTTCATAACCTTCACGCCTGGTGGCTCCCTGTGGAAATATGATCCGTGACTGTATCCATTTGAAAAGCGATGAGGATCTGCAGAATGACAGGAGAATGTGAGGCATTTTCCTTTATAATGTGCAAAGCATGCGGCTCTATATGCTTCAGAAATCCTTTGATATCCTGAAATACGCTGTGAAAGAAAATGGACACAGACTCATAACTTAGTGAATACAATCGTGCTTGTTTTGGTTTGATTTTAAGTGGGTTTAAACACAGGTTAGACGACCCTTTTCACTAAAATGGAGTAATTATATATTTAAGGATTTGCGTGTTAAAGGTGCATTGTGTAAGCACTCTGGTAAATGGTCCGTCGGTTCATGTTTCTGTGAATATGTTTTTTCTCTGCCACAGTGTGACATTCAACACAGTGTGACATTAAAACAGCTTTACCTTACATTTATTCAATTACAGGTGGTTTTATTGCTCAAAAAACAGGCGTTCTGGCTTTGAGCGGGGTCGCCTCTCCACAAATCTGACCTGTAACTTGACCTGGTTTGGTCTCCATGACGATAAAAAGGTTTAATATCATATCAAGCAAAAGCAATAACATCTCCATGAAGAAAAAAAGGTGAAAAACAAACACACAAACACAACCCCAGGTCTTTTTGTGATGCAGAAACAGCATTACAGCATAGATTAGAAATAGGTTAGATTCCCCTTTTCACTAAAATGTAGTAATTACTAGTACTGTATATATTTAAAGTACTGGTACCTGATCTTTTTCCATGTATCTGAGCAAAATTTGTCTTACCCCTGTACAGACATATTGTATAAGCAGCTTTTGAGGTTGAAATAAGTGTTTTGTGTACCGTCTCTATCTATGAAGCCTTTTACTGAGTATCAGGAAGTGCAAGGTAGCATGCTAGTTGTTGTTAGCTTTGTTCAAACTCTCCACTGGTCTCTGAAAGTTGTGAAAAGTTCTGTTCTTCACAACTTAAGACAGTAAAACTCAGGTATTCACTTTAAGATTCGACCTAAAACGGGGTCTGTGTGAAATGTATAGTTCAATCACATTAGAGGTAATTATAGTTGTTACCTAGCAACAATGCTGCAAACCAGAGCCCAAAGATGCAACTGTTTTGACGCCGACTTCGAAGCAGACGCGACTTCAACTTTAGTGCGATAAACAAACATTGTAATTGTTAGAATAGCATGCTCTTTTTGCATAAATTGTTTCTGCATTTTGCGTAGAGATTTTGTATCGATGGTGATGGGGAGATTCCTTTTCAGAACTCAAGAAGGTCCCATATTATGCAAAAGTGACTCTTGTGAGGTTTTAGCCATGGTGAAATGTTATTACCTCCTCAAAAACATACCTGGAGTTGCGCTTTTTTTCATTCTAAGATGTTTGAGTAGCTTTTTATTATTAGTATGTACATTTTTAAAGCTCAAAATGCCCCATTGCACCTTGTGATGTCACAAAATTGGTCAAAATTCCTGTATATTTGTGTATTTAAAGATGTGCGAAAGAAACAAAACACAACTTCAGGTTTGTTTGTAATGAGGAAACATTATAACACCGATCAGAAAATAGTCCTTTAACATTTATTGAAGACAAACTCCCTTGTATCTGATGTATGACTGCGATAAATATTTAACACACATACTCGCCCGCCAAACGAAGTAGTAAAACATGAAAGCCTGTCATATTGGTGTGACTGAGGTCCTTGGAGATCCCACTGAAGTCTCATACATGAACACGTGGTCAGCGCTATGTCTTCTTGACCATTTCCACTGGCAAAGCGTGCAGGCACCAGTATGTAGAATTGATCAGTGTAAATCAGCCCCGACTAATGAGCATTACTTCTGGGCCGGAGCTCAAATATCATATGTAATGTACACGACGGCCCCGTATCCACTTCTGATTTAAAACCTCTTATTAAAATGATGCATGACTTACGGTGCTATAATGGGGTTTTATCTTTGCTGTAAAACGATATTGGAATAATATACAGAGGACATGTTCTAAGGTCAAATAATTACACCAATCACAACGTAACCGGAGAACAAAGTGGAAAGTGAATGCCCCTCACGGCGTGGACTGGACACATGTGCTCAGTTACATGTGCGGATCATAGACTCTGTAATGAACCGGACTAAAGAGTGTGACGTCAGCCATAGTGTTGGCGTCCAGTCAAATGAAGCTCATCGAGGCTTGTCGTTATGTTGAATTTGGATTCTGTTCCGTATTAGGAGCAGGAATTGATTTAAGGACAAAATAGCGAAATGAAAACATATAAATCATGTTGAGCGGGTTATTGTGGACATTTTAAGACCAAAATGATAAGGCTCACTGCATGTTTTTTTTTTTTTAATACGTAGTGAATTGGAGCCAGAGTCGATGGAACCGAAAGCAGGTAAGTAATGTCTATTTATATATACAGTCTATAGTGTGGATATGGTAATGTAATATGGCTATGCATTTTGGTTTTTTTTTTGGTTTTTTTTTTCATATGTTTTGAAGATTTACATGAGCTTGTAAATCGCTATGTCATAATTCTATTTCCTGGTCCAAGCCACAGTCACGCCGAATTTAACCCGACTGATCTACATGTAAAAATGCTGCAGTGTTGTTGCTAACCCTGCTGTTTGAACAGATCAGAAACCAATACAAATGCGAGGAGAAACTGTCATTCTTTAGTTTTCCAGTTAGCACTGTCGCTAGCCAAGAAGGTTTATGTCGGTAGCCGCTATTGCTATTTCTCCAAATTATATGACATGTTCTCGCATCGCTATTTATATCCACAATAGAGCACGGAAACCCGACCGAAGTCTCAAACTGGATTAATAGCGATGTTTTGTGAACTGGAGGTGATTATTTGCCAAGGACAATTTCTATGGATAATGTAGATGAAATGCTGCAGTTTAACTTTACAACTTTACAAGAGTGGAGGAGTAAAGTCTTCTCATTATATTTGCTATATCCCAAGTTTGTATTTTTGCGTCTCTGTGTCCGTTAGAGGAAACACAAACAATATCCTACATGTGTCATAGGCTTATGATAATAGTGTGATTTTAATTGTGTCGGGTTGAACATAAATATCTTATTGTCTATTGGGCTCGAATGTTTCGTTGGACCTGGAAGGTGTGCGTGACGCTACAAAATAGCAAATAGAAAATTGACAGGATTTAATATTTTGTTTGTTGAGGGATTACACAGACAAAGGTTCACAAAGTAACATTTTTAGAGGAGGGTTCACCAAATTCTTACTTCTATGGAGACATTATTGCATTAATATTAAAGATAAAATGCTGAACTTACTTATCTCACTTGAAAGTCTACATGACCAGGTCCACCAGGTAAGAATGCATGTTATATGAGTTTAATGTCACACTGTGAAACTTTGCAAACAAAGTCAAATCTCCATGGGGAGAGTTACATGTACAGTGTTAAACTAAAGCAGTGTTGTCATAGCAGTTGTAATAACATCACAAAACAAGTGAATAACTTTTAACTTGCAAATTACAAATAATAAGGGATTGTGTGGAACCTGCTGCGCTCTGCACATAATTCATTGAGTGTACAGACCTCTGGGAGTGGGATGGGTCCAAGAACATGAACTAAGGCAATAAGAGACATGTGTTACTGATCACATTTTTCACAAGATTAAACAGTGAAAATACCAGCAGAAATGTGGAGAATGTGTTATTTTATTATATTATTCAACAAATCCAAATGTGCTCTATTGTGGTGACAAACACGAGTGTAACAAACAGGAAACGTAATTGGCTCCAAATGGACGAAATAACCACCGTGTTATGGGCTCTGTAATAAAGGATCTTACAGTTAAACCACTGCTCCACATAAAGGGCACTACTACAGCCTAATTACCCTTTTATATTTTATGTTTTTTACAAATACTACACATGTAAATACAAGTACATATGATATTTTACCAGCAGTTCAAATTCCCATTCAAATGCACTGGATATTTGAGGAACTTGGATCTTCAAAGTTGCATTGCGTAACTTTTCCGGTAAAGGATTTTTTTTCTTCATGGAGATGTTATTACTTTGTCTGAAACGTGTCACAGTATTAAAAAATTAAAAATAAACCTTTAAATCTTTCTATCTTCATGAAGACCAAACCAGACCAAAAAAAAATTTGAAAAAAATATTAAAATATCGATATATTGTATGATTTAATTTGATTTTACAGTATCAGTATCACGGCTGCTGTATTGATATATCACCAAGAGTATTTTAGGTATATTTTACTAAATTATATTGCTTTTTTGGAGAAAGGAAACAAGTCAGATGGGTGTTCTTCATGTTAACTTTAGGTTTAATAAAGACTTTTAGTATCACAGCCATGATTTATCCTTAGGTTTTCACTGAACTGTGTTGAATTGCTTTGAAAAACGTTGAATCAAAGGCGCTGTATCGAAAAACGTCTCATATCGTGGCCTCTGTATCGCGGTACGTATCATATCTGCAACTTCTTAATGATACCCAGCCCTAATTTTTTTAGCTGCTCTCCATCTGTATTAAATATTATTGGCCTATAGGACATTGTGAAGTCATCTGAAACCCGGCGATATTAGTTTCCATCAATGTGTCAGCCTTCCTTTGTACATTACACACATTTATTTCAGCAACTAGCTTTGGAGTCGTCTCTGGCCTTGATTATTTTCATGCATCAATCATCTATAATCTTTTCTTTTTTGGTCATTTTTCCAAATAATAACATAAAGTAATAATAATAATAGTATAAAGTTATCAAATATTTTTAAGCTCAATAATAATGGAAATGCCTTGGTGTTTTGTAATACTTTAGAGACAGTAAAAAGCTATTGGATTAGGAAGTCCCTTATGACGGTGCAGTGAAAAAAGTCAATCTTTAGAATTTTATCGTCGCTTCTATACAGTTATATACACACAAACAAATGTAAAGCATGTGACTGCGCCTAAAACTCTACAAATCTACACGCAGATAGCAAAATTATGATTAAAAACGCCACAAATCACATTATCTGATGCTATAGCTATTTCAACAAAGGCCAGGATACAAACGAAAGACATAAAAACTTAGCGAAGCAGCTTATATTTGATGAAATTTGACACTTTTATCTTTTCTGCGTGGATAAGGGAGCAGATTTTCAGATGTGGCGGCGAGTGCGTGACTTCTTCTCATATACATTGTCTTTCATTATATATAGGAATGCGCAGAGTTACACAGTGACACATACAGACGCATTACCATCCATACAGTCTATTTGAAGTTTATCTTAAAACAACACCAGTGGAGGAGCAGTGGAGCATATGGAGCTCATTCTGCTCTAGTGGCCTGATCTTTTCGGTTGGTTCTTTGTTCTCGGCATCATTGTTTTAAGGCTTAAAACAAAGTGGGCCAGTGTCCGCATGCTGCTGTTAAAGACGGGAAACTAGAACAGGGGAGTCTTTGTGTATTACCCGTGGTATCATCCGCACAAAGGGTACACACAGCCCAAGGTTAAATCATTAGTGTCTTTTTAAACTATTCTGAACTAACATATTTTTAAAGATGCACTATAATATAACTTCTGGTTCACCTTCTGCTTATATCCAGGGGAACAATACTGCTTTGTCCGTTTGACCGATTTTGCATTTATTTAATTATAGGAATAGATAAATAAATAAACTAAAACAATGAAAACCTTTCCACAGATCAGACATAGGCA
Source organism: Scartelaos histophorus (assembly GCA_000787155.1). NCBI lineage: Eukaryota > Metazoa > Chordata > Actinopteri > Gobiiformes > Gobiidae > Scartelaos > Scartelaos histophorus. Next base: position 12,149 of record JACN01012935.1, read on the forward strand.
GATAATATATAAATGGACATGGCAAAGAAGAAATTGAATATGTCAACTGGACAATTGTTTATTTAGGCTGGAAACATTTCACAGCTCAAATGACTGTCCAGTTGACAAATTGATTTTCTTTTGACCGTGGATTTTACCTGGATGACCGACATAAATGGACATAAGTAACTCGCGAGCTGCCGCATTCCAAATAGGAAGTGAGGATGGGGATACTTTTAGATCCATCCACTGTTTCATTTTGTTCATTTTGTATTGAACTGTATTGTATTGGAACTCTTTGAAAAACGTCAAATCGAAGGTGCTGTATCGAAAAACGTCTCATATCGTGGCCTCTGTATCGAGGTACGTATTATATCTGCAACTTCTTAATGATACCCAGCCCTAATTCTTTTTAGTCTTAAAATGTTTGGAACTCTTCTAATGAAATCCTATTAATCACATTGAATTCACCCCCAAATTTGCCCCATAACTGATTCATTTCACTGGAGCCGAACAGTATGTCTGATCACTCTGCTTTATTCCACTTCATTATACAGTTTATGAATCAGACTTCTTTACATCTTTACGGAGAGAAGCAGGTGGTGGACCATGATCCACACTGGGCAAGACAATCAGCCTTTTACTACTATTTTATTTGTATCAGTTTTGTTTCATACATTTCATAGGCCTGAGCTGCTGCTGCAAAAAATGAGAGATAACAAACACTGAGATAACAAACGCAGTCCAAGACTTTTTAACACGTCCAAGTCACTTAATTACACATAAAACACTGCTTTAATCTCATCCTTCAACATTTTCATTTATTTAGACTACAATGTTGCTGTTCTGAGTGTAACTTTTTGCCCGTGCAGACCGCTGCGCGCAGAGTCCGCCCGGATAGAAGTAGCCTACCATTATGTCTGGAGGGAGGGGCTTGCATGGGTATCCACTTTAGTTTTTTATCTCTCTGCGCGCTGTGGAGGACCGACCGACTGCCTCTCCTCTGTCTCCGCTGACTCGACTCGACTCAACTTCGTCCCGTGTAAAGATCAACAGGTAAGACCCAAACTATACCGTGCGTCATCGCGACATCGAGCCGTGCGTAAAGACGAGACGCGAAAACTTTCTCGCGTCGTTGCAGCGGTTCAAACCACGATGCTTTCTCCGAGTTTTGTGCATGAAAATGATTGTGATGTAGCAGCTATGCGAATGAGCTGCTAAACTTTTGGACTCCGCTGTTCGCTCGCTGTAAGCCGCTCCCACTATTGTGCCAACTCCGTGATAAAAGTTGACAGAAAGTGCTAAATAGTTTGAAATCTTGCCCGTCGCACGATGTTTTAAGCTGTCATGTTAGTAACAAAGGAAAATCCGCTATCTGGAGTGAGGATTCTTCTCCTAAAGTATCCTGGTCTCCTTATGTCTCCATGCGCATAAGTTTGCCAATACGCAAAAGACAGTTAAATGTGCTGTTTTATCCCCTTTTAATCCTGTTATCTGATACGCGCAAACGTTGTCCAAATGCGCACAGTTATCGTGGAGATTAAGTTAGTTGCTGATGTAGTAGGCAGACAGTTTGAGTGGACATGGGAGACTTGTATTTCTGCATAAAGCGGTTTCATATTCAACCGGCTTGTAAAACGTAATACGCACGCATTATTTCGCCTCTTGCACTATCATGGTGAATCACTTGGGCTGAAATATTGCAGGTTTAAGTGGACCAAATAGTATAAAATAGCGGCCTCTAGAAATCACTGCTCTTTATAGGGTTTTAGGTATCATTTCTCAACTTAAAAAACAAGCTTGTCTAATTTTATTCTGTTTTATTGTGGTGTGGCGGGTACTTTGGTGATTTGAAGGCCTCTTTTTTTGTAATGCAATGACTCCTATGCATTTTTATGTACTAGAGTTGCTTAAGGCAGAATGTAGCCAGACCTTGCCCAAGCAGATACTGTTGTTGTGCCACTGGGCAAGACACTTTTTGCTGATTTTGGCATAAAGGTCGACCAGTCTTAAAAATGAGGGTCTGGTATGACTGAATGATCAAATATTTGAGGGAAAATTATATAAGAAATTGCAATGTTATGGGCTAGTATCAAACCAGTCTGCACTCAAAGGAAAAAGCAGAAAGGTTTTGGGTTCAAGTCCCGATATGGGTGGTTTGCATGTTCTCCTTGTGTCTGGAAGGTCCGCCGCTTGCTTTTCTTCACGGAGATGTTATTAGTCTGAGATGTCTGAGAGATACCGGTCAGATCTGTGGAGAGGCAACCCCAGAACAGTCAGAATTCCTGTTTCTCTTTAGATTTGCGGGCCATAAAACCACATGTAACTGAATACTTGTTGGTAGAAACGTTACATAGTGCAGCTTTAAGTCTTGACTAGACCCATAACTCTTGAGAGGGGTTCCTGGTTGGACTGCAGCGGTATCTCTCCACCAACATTGAAGGATAAGTCAAACGCAGAGCATGAATTTCCCTATAGGCACAATAAAGTAAACCTTAACCTTGAAATAGCGGCGTATCTTTGACTGAAGATATTCACTGTGATACTGTAGCTGGAATTCTGATATGTACGGTCAGTGTGTAGTTGCCCATGTACAATAATTGGTCCCATATGACTTACCGCAGTACAGTAAGGCCCGCAGTATCAAATCATGATAAGATACAGCAGCTTTGTGAAGGCTACACTGATGAATGCTTCTCTCATGGTTTCAAGGTGTCCACAAACTGCAATCCTCTCCCCTAGGCCGACCACTTTCTGCATTGTAGTCGCACCGCACTTCCACTCATTTGATCTGGGTTTTATTAAACTCGTATAAGCTTATTCTGTCTTTATATGGATATATTGTTTCTTTTTTTTTAACTTTTTTTGTTTGAACTTTTGCACAGTTGCAGTCTTGTGAGATGTCTAATAGACCTCAACAGTGACCGCCCATCGACATTCAAAAAAATAATAATAAATAATAAAAAT
>KN495460.1:3499-18326 GCA_000787155.1 Scartelaos histophorus
TCCCAGCAGGCTGCAAGTGTCTGTGCAGGGGCAGTGAGCTGGCAAATACCTGGTGTAAATAGCATTGACAGATACACAGACTTACATGAACTTTAACAAAGTGGTTTAAACTGAATGTTTGTAAGAAAAGTGTTTCATAATGCTTAAAAGTGTACCATGTCACTTTTCCAGTGTGGGCTCTGCTTGTTTCCAGTTACATTTCTCACAGACAGCACCCAGTCCAGCTACGACTGCAGTGTCAGACCAGTGTCTTTGCAGTGTGGTACTTTAGAGATTCGCATAAGAAAAGAATCCAGAGCACCTCCGCCGGCACTACCACCACCAGACCATAGAGATGAGAACATCCCAGACAAAGCAGTAACTTCTCCACAGAGAGGTGGAGCACCACAAAAGTGTGATTTAATCTGGCTTCACTTTTAAGATGATGTAGTAGTTTTGAATTACTTCATCTCATTCCTTTTACTTTATGAAAACCGGCAAAAACATTCAACTGTGGGATTTCACAATGTGATTACACGTAATAACTGAAGTATTTATTTTTATGAATGGATGACGCATCCGATCTACAACCCTGTTTAATGTGAATGCAACTTATTCATGTTGTAACTACGTTCTTACTCTCAAAGGTCACATAATATTGATATGATGTGGCTTGTAAACTGTGATGCCAGGATTTTGGAAAAGTAAGGTAACTGCAATCTGATTACCAAATGTTCAAAGATACATAAAAATATACATAAAAAATATAGAATATTTTAAAAAATCTATATTCACCCTCTATATTCAGTCGGTGTTGCCTTGCGTGTTGTACCTGTATTTAACCTCTTTTTACTTATACATCGACTCACATACGTCTTTTAAAAACAAACTTTCCACATTACCTTGACTGAACTCACAAAAAGAACTTTTCAACTTCTAATCTGACAGAGTCTGGACACATTTTTCAATCATTTAACATTTGAATAGTTTAGATAGCACAATCATTTGTTTTTTATTTATTTATTATATAAGAAAGGGTTTTGACATCATAAACCTGTCGCTATCAGCAGGTCCCTTAGTCGTCATAAATTCCTCACATTCCCTTTAAGAGCGTGTGGTGAAAGTCTCTTTACTATTAGCTCAACTGTATCATAACTTTTATCAGTCTGCTGTTGAATATTCTTGGATTCCTATTCCCAAAAATGATAATGAAGCTGTGGAGTAGCTCCTGACCCAGACCTCATCTCAGCACTCTTATGACGTGGGCCTTTTGGAAATTCCCCAAAACAGAGGAAAGAAAATTGGATTCTGCTTTTATGATACATGCCAAAACACTTGAATGCACCACCTCCAGACCTTGGACTGTAGGAAAAAGTGAACGAAGGGAGTGTGACCTTTTTGGCAACGAGGTCAAACAACAAGTTTATTGTCATTTTTTTTTTCAAATTCGCATATGAAAAAATGAAATTACGTTCTCGCCCTTAAAATTAAACTAAATAATAATAATAAAATGAGAGAAAGTTCAAATTCTTATTACGGAGCCAGTGTGATGTGTAGGGAGGGGAGAGTTCAGCCTCCTAACAGCCTGGTGGATGACGCAGTTTGTGATTTCTCATTTACCTTCTTAAAGTTGTATTTAGAGTGATTCATGCATACTTGAGGTATCTTTAATTGTTTTAAAGACGCCATTTTACCGATCAACCACCATTTTTATCGCCACACTGCTCTGTACTTATTTCATTCTACAGTTTTATTTTAGGTTTTGGCAACGGTGCAGTTTTCTAACACAGAAATCAGCAGACTTGTTTCTTTTATTAAGCCGTTTTGATGAATATTGTGATTTAAAATGTATAAATGACCACATAATGATCCGCAGGAGTCATAGATTATAACTTTAGAGCACAATTGGTCTTTTTAAATGTATATTCCAATTGTTTGCTTCTTAATTACGGAAAGCGCTTTGAACTCTTTGTTTGTAAGAAAGGTGCTACACAAATAAAGCGTATTATTATCAGAACTCCCCCATAACGCCCTGTACTGTTGTAGTGTTTCGAATGCCAGGCTTCCTGTGTTAACTGTAAAATTTTGTGACGCATTTCTTGTCCTGTCTTCTCTGAATTTCTTGTCTACTCACAATTTCTTATCCTGTCTTCTCTGAATTTCATCTCCCAGTTGGATTGGCCAGACGGTGCTTACGTTGGCTCACCCGAGGGTCTTTTGTCAAGATCTCCATCGTCGGTATTGTGCTGCTCTGCTGTGGTTTCCCTGTGCCCTGTGTTGGCTGAAAACTTCACTTCCTGGTTCAGTGGTATCAAGGTGCCAACATTTTTCTTGGACGTGTGTGTTATTGGAACGTACATCATCACCTTGCAATGTAATATCAGTCCGAATCTTTGTTTTGGGCCACGTCTTTCACTTCGGGGAATGGGTTGGGGGATTCCGCAGTTAAAATCATTAAAACTTTGTGGATAAGTTGACACAAGGTTTTCCATAAGGTCATGACAAGTGCCAGTTTTGTAATCTTGGAAATTTCAGAATTAACTAGAGGTTTGAAAAATGTTGTGATCTCTCCTGAACGCTCCTTTGGGTTGGTTATCCTACGTCACCCATGCATCTACAAGGCAGTTTTTCCATAAATATACAAAAAGCACGACACAAAACAACACACAACAGTAGTGCAGTAGTCTATCTTGTCTATCAAATCAATCATTTAACATCCGGTATTAATTTTAAGGTGCACTATACAACTTTTCTATTATTTCTCATTTTTCTGCTTATTTCTATGGGGATGTCTTTAAATCTTTGGCATTGACCTTATCTTTAATGCATTTATTTAGAAAAAATGAGCAGGGCCATGTCTTGATTTGTGTAAAACTGTAATTTATATGTGAAAATTGTAATATCCAACCCAGGTACATAAAAATAGAGCATCATAAAAACTTGCCATACTCACTTAAATAAGATAATCCTTTATTGTCTCCGAAATGTCTATTAAGAAAGAGGTTCACAACAGCAGCCTAAGCCTAAACAGACATCCACTACTGAATATGCACATAAATAAGAAGTCACAGTGTTTTTTTCTATTAGTAATTCACAGTTTTAGATAGATCAATAGATACTTTATTGGTCACAGTAGTAGCTATAATAAAACAAAGATAACAACACAGGAGTCCATCTTCAAATGTGCTGTGCAGGGTGTTATCCAGGATGGACATGGGCCAAGAATTAAGCTCTGCGCTCACTCCAGATACTGCCTTCCTCACCATCTTATCCAGCCGCATCCTTCTCCTTGAGGCTTCCTTCCCAGAGCACAGCGGTGAAGAGGACACTGGAGATAACTGTCTGGTAGAACATCAGCAGGAGCTTCTGGCAGATTTAAAGAACTTCGGGCTTTTGAGAAAGTACGGGCTGTTCCCGTCCCTCTTAGTGGTCAAAGGTTGCGGCTGTGGCCTGCTCCTCCTAAAGTCCACGAGCATCTCTTTGGTCTTTGCAGTGTTCAGTTGAAGATGGTTCATCACAAAATAATTCCACTTTCTCTTAGCCTTTCGCTTGTCTATAATTTACTTTTATTTTTTTAACTGTACTCTCTGAATTTATCAGATTAAAGTCTAATGACACACAGCAAAAAGTGGAGTGTTAAAACTGACTCTCACAGAATTAATTTGATCATTTTCTCAGAATTTATATGAGTCCAATCTGTTTTATAGTTAATTTAACATTTTTCATGTTAACAAGTTAATTACATAAGACTGGACCAAAGTTCATGTTTAACCCCAAAATCGAGAGTTATATTAATGTGTTGAGAGTAAACGCATAACACTTTGTTGGGTTATCCTGATTTAGCTAAACAACACTTTATTTTTACACTTTATTTGAATTAATTTAAAATGAAATTATATACAAAACTGGTTTAAACTGATCTTCTCTCATGGCGGGTGGGAGGTGACAAATTAACACTAAGGGACGTTGAATTAACACTAGCTTAAAGTTAAATTTACTTCAACTATATCAACTCTGGCAAATAGCCCCAACTTAAACCCACATTTCATTTTCAAATAGTTAAAATTACACTTTTTCTCAAATATTTTACCTTGAAATTTTAACCCTCCCGTTGTTGCAAAAGAAAGTTTGAATCTGTGCAGTTTGCAGTTTGGGACCCTGGACCTTCTGCTTGACTCCTTCAAAATGCATTGATGGAAATTTATGTCTTTGTTATTCTGAAAAGCACTTTGAATTCCTTTGTGTACAACCTGTGCGGTACAAATAGACTTGTATCTGTTTGTGTTTGTGTTTGCTGCAGTCCCAAGGTGCTCTCAACACTGTATAACATTACGTAATGCCAATACTGTACAGAAAGCACAATAGCCAGAGCTGAACATATGGACGGAGGAGGCTGCTGGGTAATAAGGAAGTGACTGAGCTCTCACTAGTTTGGCCTGGTAATGACTGGTCTCATAGGATATGGGCTAATTGAGTTTCATTGTTTCCCATGTTGGTGTAAAAACAGATGGTCTCAGGCATCTACGTTGTGAGTGAGCACACGTGAGTCGCCTCCAGACCGTAATGCTAATCAAGTTTAGACCAAGTTATTTTTGTTCTTGGCTTATATAATTTCATCTGTGAAGGCCGGTTTATACTTCAGCAGACACTCAGACGCGACGCAAAACTCTGCGCAAACTCATCAGCCATTCAGCGGACGTCGACCTTCAGAAAAACTCTTATTTTCGCAGTTCGTAGAGGGAAAAAAGGTTATTTCGTTCTTAAATTTTTCCCTTGTTTGTGTTAGCAGCAGTAACATTAGATAGAGGAGTGCGGAATAAAACTTTTTCGGTTAGCGTCCAGCGGCATCGCGTGGCCATTTCACAGCCATTCAGCGAACGTCGATCTTCAGAAAAACACTTATTTTCACGGTGCGTAAAGGAAAAAAAGGTTATTTCGTTCTTAAATGTTTCCCTTGTTTGTGTTTGCAGCAGTAACATTAGATAGAGGAGAGCGGATTAAACTTTTTCGGTCATTATAGCGTCCAGCGGCATCGCGTGGCCATTTCGGCATCGTTTTATTTGAATCTACTGTATCTGCCAGTAGGCTAGACGCTTAACATCCGGCAGAACGATACTTTGTTGTGATGGTGTTTACAATGACGTACAATAAAGGGGCAAGCGGAAATCAGCGTCGCGGTTTTCAATCAGAAGTCTCCCGTAGCAGACTGTTCGGGGAGGAGACACTCGGAAAAGCATCTGGTGTCGTCTTTGAAGGAGCGAGATGCAAAAAATCCCACCGGTAGACGGCAGATGTGAAACCTGGCCTCTGTTCAGATCATTGACTGTATGAATGGACATGGCAAACCCGCTGTGCTCACAACGGCGCTTCCGACTCCATCAACGCCGTTTCCAAGTGACTTAACATTGGAAAATTGTCACCCCGCTAACCCCAATACAGTGAACCTCGTCATTTTGGTCTTAAAATGTTCGTATTACCTGCCCTACATGATTCTGATGTTTTATTTCACTATTTTGTCCTTGAATAAATTCCTATTTAAATATGGACCTGACTCCGAATTTGACCCTTTAACCTCTAGCCACACTCCCTTAGTCCACTTCTTTGTGCTCTTTGCTCACGATCCGACTAAAAGTAATGTAAATGTAGAGAATACGAGTTGGAATCTTTGATGTTTAATATTGGCCTCACTTTCTAAAACAACTGTGTAAAAAGTATTTCACTTTATTTATGCTGTGACGTGGAACATTGCACCAGTTTTTATTTTGTGTATAGGCCAAGTTATACCTTATACCTGGAGTTATTATGTTGAATTCAATTCAATTCAATAATATTTATTTCATTCATTAAAACAAAACAAGTCAATGCAACATATCTGCAGACAGTTATTACAGATTTGGTACAATTATGATGAATGAAAGGGCACAGAAAGAAGCAAAAGCTTATAATGTCTGCCCCTTCATTCACACATGCTTGAGTCATAATAATAAGGTATAAATCTTAATGTATAAAGCACTTTTAAAAATAAGGTTTACTGTGCTGTACAAGCAGCAATGAACCATATAAAACAACACACAGAACAAAAACAGACGATGCAAACAAACCAGTTAATTGTAATAAATAAATAGAATAAAAAGAATTAAGGAATAAATTAATCTAAAACCAACAAAAGGAAGGCCAACCAATATAACTGGGGTTTAACAAGTAATTTAAAAGATGACACTGATGGTGCAGCCTTATTTTCTCGGGCAGGTCGTTCCAAAGCCGAGGAGCCCGAACTGAAAAGGCTCAATTGTCCAGAGTCTGGACTTAGGAACGGCCAACAGGGACCTGCCTGAGGATCTAAGGCTCATATGGGGTTAAAAGTTCTGAAATATAACTTGGTGCTAGACCTAAACGAGCTTTAAAAGTAAAATCGTAAAATCAATTTCTGAAATATAACTTGGCGACCTAAACAAGCTTTAAAAGTGATCAGTAAAATCTTTAAATTGAAACTAAAACAGGGGAATATGTTGATGTCTGTTAAAACCAGTGAGGAGCCGAGCCGCTGCGTCTGAACCAGTTGGAGGCGGGAGATGGATTTGGTGTCGAGGCCGGAGAGGAGGGAGTTTGCAGAGATCTAGACGGGAGAAGATGAGCACGTGGAGAACTTATTCAAGGCCAGGGAGGGAGAGGATAGTTTAGATTTTGCTAATTGTGTGGAAGTGGAGAAAACAGGCCTGGGTGACTTTTTGATATGAAAGTTTCTGGCAGCGGTGGTGACATTGGAGGGAAGAGGACCGAGACTATTGCTGATATGAGAGGTGGATGTGGGGGGATTGATTAAAGGGACTTCAGATTTGGCTGTTGAGTTGTAAGATCTGTTTATTATTAGTCTCTTTACATCTCCAAAGCTCAAAATACTCTGTTTTACCTTGTGATGTCATGAGGTAGATTTCCAGTTATCCGCTACCTTTAATTTGACCTTTAATTCAGTAGAGATTGGCAATTCTGAAACGAAATCACCCAATTGTTTTAGTGAGCACTTCCTGTATTACCACATGACATCACAAGGTGGAACAGATTGATTTAATAAAAGAACTCTCAACTCTCTATGTATGAATGAAACAAAACTTCTGGCATGTTTTGATGAGGAAACAACATAATAGTAACACACAATAGAAAATAGCGTGATATGTGCCCTTAAAGGTCTGGAAAAAGAATTTAATTTGTGTAACATAAGACCTTTAGACTGAAGGGATGGTAGAATGTTGTGAATGATGTCACTTGAACCAACCTTATATTGTTCCTTGTGGGTTCTGCAGGATTGGGGGGTCTGTCTCCTTGGTGACCCGTCCACAGCTGTGTATATAAACCATCATGAGGTCTCTGAAGCAGGACGGAGCTGTTGTCATGGCGCTACAGACCCCTGACGAGGCCTTTGACCAAATCAACCAAACCGAAAAAAAAAAGAAGAAAAAAGCCTTTTGGAGGTGAGCATGAAGGGTGACTCTTTCTCTTCGCTATTGTCATTTAGAGGAGAAAAACTGGAGCTGCTCGTAACATCTGAGGAGAGCCGAGGATACTCATAAAAGCTTAAAAAGGACCAAAGGGAGCTGGCCGAATCTGAGACTATTCATTTAACGCTGCAGTTTTATCATCGAACTCTAAATCTGTCCCGACAATTTCCCTTGGGGACCAGTAAAGTTTGTCTAAGTCTAAAAATGTTATTACAAATCTTTACTGGTACTATTCTGCTAGAAACTTTGGCCCAAAATATCTTTTAGATCTCTTTAAGATAACTTGAACAAAAATCACACTAATAGGCATTTAAGTAAACCCGTTTCTATATTACACAAAATGTCCATGTTTGAATGTTGTTAATGTTGTCAAAAACATACCTGGAGTTATGTTTTGTTTCATTTACACACATTTAAGTCATTCTTTATTATAGCATAGATCATAAAACAGCATTATATACTTCACTAGAATCATTTCAGTAACATTTCCCATCACCCTTAAGAATTTTTACATCTTTCAATTCATTTAAATCATTGTTTTCATATCTCAAATCTCCTTGTTTATGTTTTTAGTTTGTCATTTTTATTTTTCAGTTTGTTCTATTATTTTCCATCTTTATATCATTGCTATATAATCTATACTATATGTAAAGGTGTATGTATTTTTTAGCTTAGATAAATCAGGTACTATTGCAAAAGTTAAGACGAGTACATGAGGGAGCAAGTCTGTTTGTTTGTCTGTGCGTGTGCGTGTGTGTGTGTGTGTGTGTGCGCGCGCGCGTGTGTGTGTGTGCGGTGTGTGTGTGTGTGTGTGTGTGTGTGTGTGTGTGTGTGTGTGTGTGTGTGTGTGTGTGTGTGTGTGTGTGTTTATTTTGTAATGTAAACATGCAAGTTTTGTATTGTCTTTTGTATCGTATCATGTATTTTTGAGCCCTATAAACAATAAATCTTAAATCTACCCATCTTCTATTGACCTAAAGGTAAAAGGTGGCTCAAAACTATCACTTCATGACATCACGAGGTGGAACAGAGCAGTTTGACCTTTGGGGATGTAGGCAGACTTTAATAATAAAGGATTTCTCAAACACGTGCAAATGAAAAAAAGAAAAAAAAACGCAACTCCTGTATGTGTTTGATGAGATAACAAAATTTAAACATGTCTAACAGCTCCACAAGAGTCATTTTTGCAAAACCTAGAACCTTTAAGCTTTGATTTAGTAAAAAAGTGAAAGACACTTACCCTTGAAATGGCCCTGCTTTCCTTCAGCGATGATCAGTTAATGTGTAAACTTCAATGATTCTCGGTTCGCTGATAAGATCCTTTGATTCTCGCTGATAAGGTCCTTTGATTCTGTTGTAAAAACTGTAATGGAGATTATAGGTGTTGGAGACAATAGCTATAAAATAAAATCATTAAAACATTCCTTCCCTCTTTCCTCATTTTGCTCTCAATAAAAACCTCAGACAAAGTTAGAGTCTTTCTATATTTGTCCCTATCGCAAACAGTCCCTCTGCCACGAGACTAGTGTAGAATCAGAGGATATCCTACCATGATTGGTGCAGAAGTAATGTCTATCACCTTATTATATTGGTTAATTACATTTCCACCGTGGAAGTCAGATAAGCTATCAAAAACATTAAAATTACATTAAGGCTGACCTCTTATTGCGTAAGTTATCCTGAATGGACCACACCAAATGTAACGACTCGGTATTAAGGGAAAAATAAATAAAAGTTACGCAGGAGGAAATAGCAGGGGATGTCATTAGTCACCTGAACAATATCTGGACCTACACACACAAACATTTCAAGAACAAAGTAGAAAAAAAAAATGAAAATTGAACTGGGATAAGTGCACTCAACCCTGGGAATATTTACAAAAAGTGTCAAAATTTTTAATAATAATGAGCTGATACTTCCAGGTTATTTGTGTCTATTTTAGGTCACGAAGTCTCACCAGAGTTGACCCGGTAAGTTGAAAAGGTTAGCACGTCTAGACTGGGTAGTGGTTCTTTTTAACGGCTGATTATATGCAGAAAAATTATGATAAATGATGGGAAATTGTGGAGTATTTTTATTTTGACTTGTTTTATTTATCTTAAAAACAGGAAAATATAATTTGTTTATTTTAAACACTGCAGTAATTCAAAGCAGTGATTTGGACTATGAAACACTTACATACAGCACGTAGCAGATATGTTTTCACCTCAACTGCTGCTCATACTTTGTCTCTGTGCTAGGGCAATTTTTCAAATACATGTAAAAATTGGGCATAGGAGTTTCGGGAAAACACACTTAAAGGTTGAATGGAGGATTTTTTTGTTTCAAATTGACAATGAAAGTTCAAAATAGCATTATAGACATGCAGCAGCCTTGTAATCATGATGACCAAAAGAAAGAATTCAAATCCATCAACTGTGGACATGGTGGCAAACCCAACGGCCAATAGAAAATGAGGCTACTTCATTTTTATTGGCTGTTGGGTTGTCAATCAAACTCCCTTCGTTTCCAGTGTAACTGAGTCTCCAGCAAGCTGGGATTATGTGGTTTACGTTCAGCTCTTACGCACTCCAGACGCAAAGCACTGTTTACTAAACCAATGCAGTGGTCCTTCCTTGCAGTTAGCACAACGTTTGTTGAAATGACAGGCAAGAATCCAAAAGCATTTATCGCAAAAGAGAGTCTATTTTTGTGGTCGCTGAAAGAAGAAGAGAAGGAGTGAAGCCAAACGAACTTGATTCTCTGAGATTTCTTCCATCACTGCCGTCACTGAAGCAGACAAGGGTCTAAAGACTGACACACTGGAGTTAAATTACTTCTGGACAAGAAACTTCTGCTTATCATTTAAAAATGTACATTATTTCCAAGACCTTGACAAATGTTTTTCAGGACATGAATGCGATATCAAATACGAAAACAGAAAACATAATTCACAAAAAACAAAACATACTCTCACACAGCAACTTTATTATAACTCTGAATGCCGTTGCAGTTATGATAATAGTAAAAGAGAAAAGTAGCAGCATTAGCGCAGCAGGTTTTGGCGTAAGAAGGAGGTGGGAGGAGCTATCGGGCATGCATGAACCCGCATGCACCTTTAATTAACCTTTACCTTTAGTGCTTTTATCTGCTATATAGTTATAATCTATAGCACCCATCTGTACATTTTACCGTTCATCACTGGAAATGTCATCTCAACAAAATAGCAAGCAGTATTTATTGATGTATTTATTTATTTTTTATTTATTGGAGGCCCAGGACACAAAAACACCAAAATATCCAGGCAGTCTTGGGAACAGTATTTGCTGCACTTCTGTGACAACGAGCGACCAACACACTTTGACGATGGCTGTAAAACAATGCTATATTTTTAAGTTCCCTTTTGTTAGCACAAGGCTTCCTATCTACTGTACTTCTTTTGATTTGAAAATACCACATGTGCAAACCAATTAGGCAGCTCGGCAATTAGGAAAATGATGTCGCAGTCTGTTTCATGGGTCAGAGCTTTTCTGTGTCACTTTTGTTTGTTGCAGTTTTTTCTGTCTCAGACAAAGTTTGAGCCAATGATTCAGTATAAGGCTCAGTACCTGTTATTTTCCATTTATAAAAGGGGGATGTTGGTGGAATTAATCGTTAGACTTGTTCTTAGCACTCTTGAAATTAAACAGCTTTGACAGATGCCGAAGCCGTCTTTAAGGTCTTATTTTGAAGGTGAAGGTATTTTGCAGGTTTCTGTTTTTTTCTATTTTTGAAGATTTGTCAACTGCTTGTCTAATCTGTTCTAATCACAGAACAGAAAGAGGTGCCAAGGATAAATATTGACTCCCAAAAAATGATAGTTCCATCTAACATACTGAACCATAAGTCGATATAGTGATTATCATGATAAGCCTAAGCAGGAGTGGGATGGAGTATGAGGAGCCAGTGGAGGTTCAGGTACAGGACTGGTGTTCATGGGACAAAGTGTGTGAGGAGGTGGAACCAAAGATTTATATTTCAGTTTATTGAGAGTTTTTGAAAATAAAAAAGATGCTCTTACAGTAGTCGATTCAGGATGTGATGAATGTGTGGATTAAAGGTTCTGCATCAAAGAAAGTGAGTGTATGGCAATGTTTTTGAGATGAGAAAAAGAAAAAGTTTCTTTTGTTTAATGTGGAATTCTAATGAGAGGTTGGGGACGAGGAGGATGTCTGTAGGTTGTGGATGAGAAAACTGGGTGGAGATGCCATTGACAGTTGATTGTGGACTTGAATTTTAGAATGACTTATTAAAAAAAAAAATATTCCAATGACTCAAGCTTCCAAAACACTGAAACACTGTTGTGTTCATTAAATTATTGTAACATGATTATATAAATAAAGAGTCCATTGGCAAAACCCAGTAAGTGCCATTTGAAAAAGTCCTGCATTTTACTGCTATAGAAATATGATTCTATCCCATCTGGAAAAGCTCTACTATACATTATTGTCACTGATAATCTCTAAACAGATCTAATATCTAGATCAGGGGTCTTAAACTCCAATTACCTTTGGACCACTGCATCAAGTATTTGACAAAATGGGGTTTCATGTAGATTTCTTTTTGTTGTTGTTGATCTTTAATAATAATTCTCAAAGCTGAATTAGATGAGATCTCCACTTTACACAACGAGCAACTACAGAGGAACAATAATCTCAAGTTGGAAAATGGTTAACTCCAGGCTCCATGTGGCCAACTATCTGCTACTGTAGATCTTTTACACAGTCAATAACCTCAAGATCCAGATCCAGGAGCAACAGGAGGTTATCTCCAACCTGCAGTCTAAACAGAATGAATTCAACTGGACCATTAGTTTGCTCAAAAAAACCTCAAAAGCAAGATCTTTTGGCTCAAATTGAGAAGCTCTCCAAAGACAAGAACACACTTTCATCTATTGTTGACCATAGACTTATTAAAACACCCAAATCAAAACATCCAGAGGCTCCAAACAGCGACGAATGTTACGATGAACCTAGAGCCATTGGTCAAGACAACACAGGTCCAGATAGAAGCTGCTTATGGACAAAAGGACGTTTGATTGCAGGTGGTTTTACTTTTTGAATTCTTTATCTTTTCTGAATACGGTTTTATGCATCTAACTGTATGTCTGAGGGAATCAAAGTCAGTTCAGGTGACGTCTCTTGGATGGAAAAAAAAATCCTCCATACAACCTTTAAATTAAATAAAAAATACATCTTTACTTCATAATTCCATTCCTGTCTGTGTTTATGTCTGCATCTATCAAAAATGTGCAAAGTGAAGACAAAAAAACAAAATCACTCCCGAATGAGAGAAACTTTTCAAATGTGAAAAGCTGATTTGAGACCTGCTGGTGTCATTATTCACTTTAAGGTGCTCTGTGGAGTTGATTCACTTTGACCTCTTAAGCAGTTCTGCAGGAGCTTTGTGTGCACCGTCACCACAGGAACACAAACAGTTGCTTGCATAATGTTGTATCCACAGCTGAATTTTGGTAAGCTTCTGTCAACATGTGGGAAAACACACTATTTATTCAGAGCATTGTGATGGAAATGAGCGTTCTAACATGTATGTTTTCTTTTACGGACAAAATTGCGTTTTACAAAGCAATAATAAATGAAAATACAAACAAGTTGCCACAGAGAACAGAACAAATAATAAAAACATAAATGAAGTGTGAAGTAAAAGGTCTCAAATTACACAGAATGGAGACTTCTGGGCTTTAAGTCATGTTATAATGTTGTTACCTCATCGAAAACTTACCCGGATTGTCTTTTGTCTTAGTAATCCTGCATTATTAATCTGTCTACTTTGTCAAAGCTCAAAATGCTCTGTTCCACCTTGTGATGTCGTGAAGCGGCAGTTTTCGAGTTAACAGCTACACCTTTTACCTTTAGTTCAGCATAGTTTGTCAATTCCAGATCTGAAATCATCCATTAGTTCAGCAGTTTGTCAATTCCAGATCTGAAATCATCCACATTGCTCCTGCAGTTTCACAAGTTTAAAGACTGTGGTGCACTTCCTGTATTACCACGTGACATCACAAGGTGGAACAGTGTGTTTTCTATGTAAGAGAAGAACATCGTATATATAGAGGATCTGCGATGAAGCAAACAGATAACACACAAGTTTATAAGCCATGTTCACAACTGTCAGAGAACAGAGCAGAGTTTAACCGTCACAATAATGATATTAACAACTAGCATGCAACACTAACCATGCACTTCCTGATAAACTAAGAAAACGCTTTATAATTAGATGCAATTAGTAAACAATGGACTTATTTTGACCTGAAGAGCTGCTTAAACAATATATTTATTCTAGGGCAAGACAAATAATGGAAGAAATTCTTTAAACATGAAATGTTATAATAATTTTTAATAATTAAATTTTTTTAAAGGTGCACTGAATAACATTTTTATTACAGGGTCTGT
The DNA here is from genome assembly GCA_000787155.1 of Scartelaos histophorus. Classification (NCBI taxonomy): domain Eukaryota; kingdom Metazoa; phylum Chordata; class Actinopteri; order Gobiiformes; family Gobiidae; genus Scartelaos; species Scartelaos histophorus. Next base: position 17,406 of record KN495460.1, read on the forward strand.
CACCTGTTTGTTCCATGGAAATCTTATTGCTTTGTCTAAAATGTTCCACACTATCGATTAAACCTTTCGATCATAAGGGAGACAAGTAGGTTACATCACTACACTGTGTTACAAGTCAGATCTGTGGAGAGTCACTTATACTCATGGAAGAAATTGTATTTTTGAGCAATAGAAACACTCGTAATGAATGAATGTTTGATGCAGTATGTTCAAAGTTATAAACATTGGAACTTTCCAGGCATAGCAATAACATCTCCATGGAGACCAGCAGGTAGTAGATCCTCCACCAGAAAAGTTACACAGTGCTAAGGTCCTATTTTATACAAAATTGCTTCTTGTAAGCTGTAAGACATGTTGGAATGTTAGTATCTCCACAAAAACATCTGTAGGTGTGTTTTCCAGGTCGGAAATAATCCAAATAATTTTAGTGAAGGTGTATGGAGTTTAAAAACACTACACAACATCATAAAGTGGAATCGAGTCTTTTCTGTGGGAGAGAAGAACTCAGAAGGAAACAAAACATAACTCCAGGTATGTTTTTGATGAGGAAACAACATTGTAACATAGATCAGGCTTTTTTATGTTTTGTTTTTAAATTATCAGATCATATTCTTGTATCAGACTGTAACTACTTGAAGAAACTTTTATATTTGTCCAGTACAGGGATCAGGATTTGAAACACACTCTGCTCTGTATCCTGACTGTTGAATTTACACTCCCCTTTGGGACCAGGTGCACCAAGTAATTCACTTCCCAGACCTCCGAGATAACTGCAGTTTCAGGCTCGCTCTAATATAAGTGCTGCCAGTCACTTTGTAGAAAAATATATTTGTTAAAATGAACCTCGTGTTGACGAGTTTTGCTCCTTTTAGATGTAAGTAAAAGTTCTGTGAGGTTAAAGGGCTCATATTAGGCTATTTT